>SNQJ01S0011129.1:62310-73852 GCA_010110895.2 Picea sitchensis
TAACACATAATTTTATCTTGCATATTTATACACATGAAGCAAGGTCCTGTAAAGTTTATTTTAATGAAGTAGCGGGTGCTTGCATAGAATAACAAGTCAGCCTTCTATTTTCAGATCACACTTGCATATTGAAACTATTTTTTAGAGCAATTCATGCATTCATATAGTCCTCCCGTGTTGCGGGTACTTGGACTTGAACATCATTTTTCTTCTTGTGACATGGAAAAATCGAAAGCTAGTGCATGTCAATAGACTTCCATGATCTCCATAGCTAGTGTAAATGACAATTGAACATTGAGAGGTGATGCATGGAAAGCCATTGCCCAATTATTCCTACTAATGATTGAGGGTTAAGTGGATTTAGTAGGTTCCTTTTCCTTTTTGAATTTTCAATCTCGTCCTTTCTTTCTCTTTCGATTGCATCCATGTTTTTCTAATGTTTATCTTGTCCTTTTTGTTGTTGTTGACATAGTAATTCTATTTCGAATTTCTCAAGTCCATTTTCCTTTAAAACAATTAGAGACACCTTCCTTTCTCCCACCTAATCCTTCTTCCTTTGCTTTACTTGTTGGACTTCTTTCTTCCCTTTTTGTCACTTAATGAAGATTTGAAGGCACAAATAAGATGAATTGTACCCTTAACTTAGTTCTTGGATTCTTTTGTACCCCTTCCATTAGTAGATTTATAAATTCATCCTATGTTTTTTTATTTTCCTCTTCAAGGTACTCATTTGCTTCAAAATTGGCAACCTCTTTTCCACTTTCCAGTCTCCACAATCTATATAATACCCTGCCACCTCATTTGGATCAAATATAGGTGGAATAGATAACATGGAAAGGCCCATATATCCTATGTTGTGATTGAGGTAGTGCATGTATTATGAGATGCTCCTCATTAGGGTTGCATTGTTATGCTTCATTAACTTGAGTTGAGTTTCTATTTGAAGGTCCACATTCTAAATTATAATTGATCATATTTGATTTATGTTTTCTATTCTAAGCATGTTATCCATAAGCATGTTCTTAATAGTGTTTTTCTTTTCTCGCCATGAAACTTGGAAAGTATTGTTGGTTATGCGTCTTGGGTAAGTGCACAGAGATGAGGGGAAAAATCCTAATCCTTTAAATATATTTTTTATTCTAATATATTTTCTATTGTAAGTTCCTTTTATCATTATTTCCTCCCAAACTTAGCCAACTCAACCCTTTTATTTCATGCTTGAGGTTTCTTATCATCCATACCATTTTTTCAATTTTGAAACACCTCTTGAATGGTAAAAAACACTTACATCTAGTGGTTGAAGCTTGTACATTGACTTAGTAGGGAAGAGATCAATACCCAAAACTCTATCCACTTAGATGGCCCAAAACTCTATCCTCTTAGATGGCACCTAAGACAAGATGGATTTCATAGATTTTAACCTTGTACAATATTTAATGCAAACATATTTTCAATAAAAGAACATAAAATATACAATGGAAAATACAAACCCACCGAGATTCATTGTGATACATTATTTACAATACAATATACATATAGGAGCTAGTTGTATTCAAAATCCTAACCAATGACATGGATTAGTCAACAACCCTAATTCCTTAACTAAAAATAGAAAACCATCGGCAAAAAACCATGTGCCAAAAAACCTCCCAACAATGCATACAAAAATCGAAGAAACATGAAAAACAAGGCAAAAAATTGACACAGAGGCAAAAAAAATTCTCGGGGTGATGGCCCCCAACCCCTACTTGTGCAAAGAATGTAACACATATCCAACATTCTCCCACTTGTTATTTTCTTTGCATATAGGGGTTACAAGGTTACATAGTCAACAATCCAGGGTAGCAATGTCCATGGATCCTCTACATCAAGAGAACTTCTTAGTTCTCACAGATTTTGTTAATGAATCTGCAACATTCTTCAAAGTGTCCACCTTCATCAACAACACTTTATTTTCTTCAACCATGTCTCTCATAAAGTGATATTGAATATCAATATGATTTGTCTTTGAATGATAAGTGGGCTTCTTCGCTAGAAAAATTGCACTCTAACTGTCGCAACCTATTCTTACAACTTGTTGTACCAACCCAATACCTGAACACAATATTTGTAACCATACTTATTTCTTACGTTTATGAGTGGCTGACATGTATTCAACTTCTGTAGTTGAAAGTGTCACTACAACATGTATTTTTCTCATCCAACTTATTGCTCCTCCAAATAGGTTAAACACATACCCACTTGTAGATCTTCTATGATCCATATCTCTAGCTCAGTCTGCATCCACAAAGCCATGTGTAACCAACACTCTTTCCAATCTTGGTCTTCCTTGGTAGCACAATCCATAGCTAGTAATTCCACGCAAATATCTAAAAACTCTTTTTATTGTTGTCCAATGCTCCTTCCCTAGTTTTGACATATACCTTCTCAAAAATCCCACTGCATGTGTTGTCTGGTCTAGTACAGACCATTGCATACATCAAAATTCCAACTGCACTCACATATGGAACATGAGACATGTCCTCCTCCTTTTCCTTTGTCTTAGGACATTGATCCATAGGTAACTTTACACCAACAAGAATATGAACCTTGACCGATTTACATTCTTTCATATTAAACCTCTGCAATATTGTCTTGACATATTTTCTCTGATTTAGCAAGAGTTTCCTCTTTTTTCGATATCTTTTAATTTCCATGCCCAAAATAAAATTTGAAGCACTGATATCCTTCAAGTAAAATTTAGAGGACAACTGAGTTTTCACATCCTCGATAATATCCTTGTTGTTTCCTATCAGCAACATGTTATCCACATACAAGACCAAATAGATCAAATGATCACCAATTAATTTAAAATACACACAATGATCCTCTTTGATTCTTGTGAATCCAATCTCAACATATTAGTATCAAATTTTTGATACCACATCCTTGGTGATCGTTTTAAAACATACATGTAATTTTTCATCTTGCATACCAGCTCCTTCTTTCCCTTCACAACAAGTCTTTCTTGTTGCTTCATATATATTTCTTATTCTAGATCCCCATGTCGGAATGTTGTCTTCACATCCATATTTTCTACTTCAAAATCAAATGCACCAACATTAGATAACATAAATATTATAGAATTTAACTTGGAAACATGAGAAAAAGTCTCACCAAAATCAATTCCCTCAACCTGGGAATAACCATTTTCTACTAACCCATATTTTCATTTCTCCACTTTTCCTTCTACATTCAACTTCCTTTTAAATACCCATTTGTTGCCAATGGGTTTTTTTCTAGTCAAAAACTCCACTAGATCCCAAGGCTACCATTTCTTCATCCATGGTCTTTTTCCAGAGATTTCCATCCTCTAAATCCACTGCCTCCCTAACAGTTCTAGGATCATCATTAGGAATAGACAAAGAAAAATTTGAAAAAAATCAGATGGAGTATACCTTTTTGGTAGCCTTCTTTCTCGAACCGATCTCCTCAATAATGGAGTATGAGGATCTTCTTCTTCTAATTCTTGTTTATCTGTAGAGTCTTATTCATCATCCTTTAAATAAAACTATATTTTCTCTGGTTCTTCCTTACTTGGTAGGACTTATTGTTTAACAACATCCTTCATTTCTATAAATAACACATCTCGACTATACACCACCTTCTTAGTTTATGGGTTCAAAATCTTATAACCTTTGAGAGCATCTTTATACCCAATAAAGATACATTTTTCAGCTTTCTTATCTAGCTTACTCCTATTTTCCTTTGGAACATGAACATATGTCTCACAACCAAATACCTTTAGATGTGTGAGAGAAGGTTTCTTACCAGTCCATACCTGTTTTGGAGTCTTGTCATACAACATTGATGAGGGTGATATGGTGAGTAGTTAACATGCAGTACCCATTGCATCTTTCCAAAATTCTTTCCCTAACCCGACACCACTAAGCATGCACCTTTTTTTTTTCCATCAGCGTCTTGTTCATCTTTTATGAAACTCCATTCTACTGAGGTGTATATGGAGTATACTTATGATTTGCTATACCGCACTTCTTACAGAATTCTTCAAATTCGTTCCAGGAAAAATCTCTGCCATTATCTCTCGTCAACACCTTAATTCTTTTCTCTGTTTGATTCTCAACAAGAGCTTTAAACTCTTTAAACATGTCAAAACTTCATATTTATTCTTGAGGAAATATATCCAAGTATTCCTCGAGAATTAATCTATAAATGAGACATAGTACTCAGATTTTCCCAATGATGGGACCGACACAGGTCCAAAAACATCACTGTGAACTAGTTGTAAAATTATTTCTTCCCTCGTTGCACTAGAGGGGAATATTACCTGATTCTTCTTCCCATATACACAATGTTTACATAAATCAAAATCTAGAGAGAAATTAGAAATACCTTCAACCATACCTTTACCGTGTAGTAGTTGAAGACCCTTCTCTCTGATATGCCCCAGTCTTTGATGTTGGATTACTCAAAGGGGGGGGTGAATCAGTAATAGAGAAATTTAATTGTTTTTAACCATATAATCCAATTGTTATATCAATCTAGAATTATCAACCAATAAATGTAGAGTAAATAAGAAATGAACAAATGAACAATCATACACATACACAATACACCAATGTTTTATGTGGAAACTCAAAGAGGAAGAAAACCACATAATGTTTTTTATTATATGTCTTGAAGAATTACATTCATTGGAAGCATCGACTTCCTTTGTTTTCCAGTTGCAACTAGAAGGAGGCTCCAACCCCCTAGTTTCTCAGGCTACAACCTAAGGGAAGCTCCAACTCCTCAATTCTCTGGCTATGACCAGAAGGAGGTTACAACCCCCTATGTTCTCCGGCTACAACCAGAAGGTGGATACAACCACCTATCATTGCCCCGTCTAACTGCCCTCACGTATAAGTATAATGATGGAACCACTGTCACACTACCACTTTGAGATATACTATTGTAAACCTATATCAATAAAACTACACCAAACAACCTGTACCAATAAACCTGAACCATGCATCAACCATCCATCAAACTATACCTCAACTTGTAATCAACCTGTACCATAAACAAGAGCATAAACCATGCACCAACCTGTACCAAACAACATGTAATCAACTTGTACCATAAACAAGTGCATCCAACCATGTACCAAGTATGTACCAATCATGTATCAACTACTTATAAACTATGACTCATCAATATGTACCAACATCATTAACTATACACCTCATGTATGTGCCAACTCATCAACTACTTGTCTCAACCATGTGCCCAACATGTACCTCAACCAAAATCCCTCATCAATTTCATCATCCAAATATGATTTTTAACTCTATAATAGACCTGATGTATATGATCACATACCTAAAAACCTTCCTTAACTTTAACAACAAGAGACTATCATTTTCATCAAACTTTTTTTTAGTCTCACATGAATAGTTTTGGATTAGTTAACAACCCTAACTTGAAATAATCATAACTATGTACATGTAATGAATAAAGATCTAAAAATAGTACACATTGTTCTTCAATTTGTTTCATGCAATTCCTCCAGGTGTCACTACTTGGAACCTCTCAGAAAAGGAGTTATAACAAAAATGGCATACCTTGTTGAATTTTGGCTTATTCTAGAGAGCGAACGTGTAGAGAGTGCCATGCACCGAATATTTGTTATATCGATCTGAAAATTTTACACATAATACTATAGACTTTACTCTAACCAAAAAAAAAAATCTTACTTAATTTGGATTTATTATGAATAATTTATGACGTTTTTACCCGAAACATGTGTTTTAGACTAGTTTCAAGACTAGCCACAAACCCTATTTTCCACGGAGTGTAACTCCAAGAATACAATGACCCACAAGATTAAATTCGTACCACATCTACTTGGATATGTGTTCTCAATGGCCTCTCAATTTCATGGTATGAATCATTCTATAAAAAAAATATATTGCGAAAATGGTGAGATAACCTGTAAATAACATACCTTAGAAAACATCATCAAAAGAATTTATCCTCCCTTGAATTTCGGCCTTCTTTACTTCACCTTGTCTCTAAAATTCGTCTTATATATCCTTTGGTTACCTCATTCACTTGTAGATATTCAATATGCTCAAGTGTAATTAAAAAGAGAGAGCCTTGCCTCTTATTTATACTTTCATGTAGCTTCCTCAAGGGGTTACCTTTTAACCATCTTAACCCACTTTCCTTATTTTAGGGTTAACCAACTTTTAACCACTTGTCCAATTAGTAATTTATCCATTAAATTTATTATTTAAATAATTTTTTTTGTATCCACTTTAACTTATAGTACACTCATCACTTCAATTTACCTCAAGAGGTTACCTTCTAAGCATCTTAAACCACTTTCCTTATTTTAGGGCTAACCCACTTCTAACCACTTATCAACTTAGTAATTTCTCCATTAACTTTATTATTTAAATAATTTGTTTTGTATTTACTTTGAATTATAATACACTCATCACTTCACTTTATTATTTACCTTCTAAAAATCTCTTAAACCACTTTGACTACTTTGACCTTTTGGGGCTTCTAGATGACTCATGAGTGTTCTCCAACTTCACATGGCCATAACTCTCTAACCGTGAGGAGTTATGTGATGTTCCACATACCATTGAAAATGTAATGACATGTACTATCCATATAGAATAGTATTACCTGCAAATATATCAAAAAACATACCATTATCCATCAAACAAACTTGGGTCCATTACCCAAACCTTTGTGCTACCGGACTTTCTTCAAGGGTTAACATCAATTCCAACCAACCTTAATCAACATTTGATGCCACAACATAACATTTTCTCCATATATTGTAGGAGTTATTTCTTCTTCAACTCCAATATCAGGAACAATGGAACTATTACACCCATCACTAATAGTTCTTCCTTGCATCTTATAGAGAGTTCCAAACCTAACTCCCTACCATCGCTCCTCGAACCATCCTTCATGTTTCCTTTTCAAATATTGTTTTTACCCCTGAATCGTCCATTTTTCTTACAAAAACAAAATTTCTAGCCAATCCTAGGATGTGCAGAACACCAGGTAGTGTTCTAATCCTTCTATCTATGAGCCTAAAATTGACTTTTCCTCGACCTATGATTCTGATTGTCTAGGAAAACATTACCTCAAACACTCCCCATGGGGATTCATATGAAAGGATGCACCTGAGTCAACCAACCATGCCTCATGATCTGCATGCATGCTTGAAGAATCCAAGTACACATCCCCTCCTTCTTCCTTGGGGGCCTTTTCTTCTGTAGAAGGATATTTTTCAAATCCCTTCATTTTCTCAACTTTGGATCTACACTTCTTCTTGTAGAGAACTTATTTTCCACATCTCCAACATACCTTTACAAAATTTTTAGGAGATTTATATCTACCCTTACACTTATATCTCCCACTTGATAACTTAGATCTATTTCTTTCCTAGGAGAGTCCTCTTGAAAATAATGCATTTGTGCTCCATCCTTCCATATTCTTCCATAACATCTCCTTCAACAACAAGGATGAGACCACTTCATAAAACTTCAAGGAAGTTGTATTACTACCTATGACCACAACCATATTATCCCACAAGTCTAGTAAAGAATACAGTAAACTGATACACTTATCTTCATCTGAAATTTTAATCTCAACAGATACTAACTGACTTACCATAGTATTGAAGGCATTAAAATGCTCTACCACCAAGTCTCCATCTCTCATCCTCATGTTATACAAATTCTTTCTCGGGAATAGTTTATTTATTAGGGGCTTAGATTGATACAACTTCCCCAACTTATCCCATAAATCCTTGGTTGTAGCTTCCTATGACACATTCAATAATATTGAATCTGAGAGACACAGTCAAATCATTCTCTTCACCTTTCGATCCAAACTTTTCCAGTCGTCTGCTGAAGTTCCTTTATTTGTATTACTTGGATCTACCATGATCCACAGATCTATGTCCACCAAAAAATATTCCATCTTGAGCTTCCATAGATAAAAATGTTTCCCATTAAACTTCTCCATCTCCATTTTTGAATTGATCGCGATTTATTTTCACCTGAAAAATAAATACCACAGATCTCCCACTGTAACAAGGCTTATCACAATCCTGATCCAAACCCTTTACCATAAAGGCATCCCCCTGAAGACAACAAAGCTCTGATACCACTTGTAGATTTTCACCTTGTATAATATTTACTAGAAATAAAATTTCAATAAAAGAACATAAAATATACAATGGAAAATACAAACATTACACAGATATTTTTCCCCTGGAAACCCAAACTAGGAAAACCAACATATTCTATATTCATTCCATGTGATACATTGTTTACAATACAATATACATATAGGAGCCAGCGACATCCAAAACCCTAAACCAATGACCTAGATTAGTCAACAAACCTAGTTTCTTAACTGAAAATAGAAAACCATCAACAAAAACCATATTCCGAAAAATCGCCCAAAAATGGACATGAAAAGGGAGGCAACATGAAAAAAAAGGAAAAAACGCGACACATTTCTCGACTACTTGTGCAAAGAATATAACACATACCCAACATATTTCGTGTCCCCCAAGGATGAGAAGGTGATGATATGTAAGATAAAATCCACCAAATATAGATCTTATGGATTGATGAAGCCAATCGAGGATTGGTTCTTTTATCATCTAAGTATGTGGTTGAGTTTCCATGCATGCTCTCAATCATTCCTTCCAATAATATAGTCCTTTAATTGTTATTTACCCTTAAGGAGGTTAAAACTAGGAATCCTCCAACCACTATAATTAACAAAACTAAGTATTTTCATTCACAATCTACTCTTCATTATTATACGGTGCACACTTTTGTTTCCTCACTTTTCCAAAACCCTTATCCCACATGATTTCCTTGCTTGCAAGCATATTTCATCACAATTGTAGATTTTATGAGGGCCATAAGGATTGACCCCATACACAATAGATAATTTCTCATAAAAATTATGAAACAATGGGAGATCCAATGTCGATATCTTAGTTTTTGTCCACACTCTCATTTATTTTGAGTGTCAAAATCTAGATGTATTTTTATAAATCTAGCCCATTTTTACTTTCTTGATAATCCATCCTTGAATGTATTAGGCCTAGCTTGGCATATGTGTCCATATGGGCATTTAGTAGAAGGATTTGAAGACCATGAGCTAGTTTTTACTTGTAATTGCACCAATTTACTGTTTCAAATATATTCCCCTCATATGCTAGTATAGAGGATGACACCTTCCATGTTATTGTAGAAATTCTTTGCAACCAATAAGTAAGGGTGTTGGAGGGAATTCTCCATTTTTTTTCCATCGATCTCATTCAATAATCATTATCTTCAACATCGTTTGTTTATCCTTCCATGTCATGCTTTCAAAAACCTTTATTCAACCAATATCCTCTTTGTATGATCCTGATTTGGGAGCGGAATGAATTGATTAACAGATTGAATAAAATAAATAAAGAGATAGGAAGAATAACACAAATATCCAGTGAACAATATATTCTATTAAATAATGGAATAGGATGAAACTATAAAACTACAGAACTGAAACTTGCTCGAATGGTGGTAGTTATCTCTGAGAAGAGATGTGTCCGCTACGCGCATTCGTCTGAGAAGAATGGATTAAAATGAGTCTCAAGAGGCCTTTTTAATATTACTCATGAATGCCAAAACCCTAGACATCCAAAAACCTAACCCTACAAGGTGAAACACCAAAATTCATGTGGGCCCTATGGGTAAGTTGGTGTAATTTGGTACCTCAACTTCCTAGGGTTGTAACATTTTCATGCGACCTCCATTTTAGGTACGCGATAGCCCGATTGAAAGGACTTTCAAAGAACTACACATTTCTTTGTCATAATATGACTTTCTCTACAATTTGACTATGGCGAGCCAAAGAAAAAAATGTTTAAGCCCCCAAAACAACCCTGAAAGTACAACAAGATGTCCTGACATGAAAAAATACAAAATAATCCAGTTCGATTAGGTGAGAGGCCACCTGTATCCACCTAGAGAATGTGTGGGGCTTCAGACAACCCCATAAGTGTAGAACTCACAATTATAAAGCAATACAGAAGGACATGCTGAACAAAAACGGACATGAGGCGCCAGTTGGAATAGGTGTGTGGCCACCAATATCCACCTGTATCATTGTAGTATGGACCCCTCCATTAACATGAACATCATTTTTATCGTTTTCATGTCAAGATTTTGTAGTATGATTTAAGTCATTTTCTACATTCACATACTTAATTCATCTTCATCTTTTGTGACTAAGAAGAGGATCTATCCTCCTAAGGGGTTGTATTCTCTTATCATAATTCATAATTACATTAGTGTAAGGATGTGAAGATAATTGAGTTGGATAAATCATATTGAATACAACAAGACAAATGGCTCCATAATATGTAGGGGTTTTTTTTTTTCAAAAACAAAATAAATAAAGCTAATGAACTTAAAGATAACAAAGAATAAACATCGAAATAAAATGGACATTAAATGAAAAATAAAAAATTCACCAATTATTTATTTTATAAACAATTATGGTTTCAAATGTTTAGTTTTCTTTGATTCATGCACTTTCTCAAATCATTCTTTAAAAAATGTAACTCAATCTTCATGATCCATTTTATAGACAATGATCATTTCAAATGTTAAGTTTTGTTTGATTCATGCACTTGCTAAAGCTATTCCTTTTAAAACAATTTAATTTTGTTTGATCCCTACACTTTCATTTCATTTTATAAAACACTTATTTGGTATGGATTGATTCTTTTTGTTAATAAGTCCATTGGTTCAATTCAATCTATGTGTTGGATTTAAATTTTAGAGGAAACATTTAGATTGTGATAGTAAGCACATATGCTTGTTTGACTATTTTTAAAGTTTTCATTTAATATTTTTATTGTTGAAAGTGGAGATCCTTATATCGTATTAAAATCTTGCAGGTACAATGAAGAATTAAATAGATTCATTAATGCATCTCTAGTTGCAAATGTTGGGATTACAAGTTGAGAGAGGAAGCATTATTATTTCACTATAAAGGATTTGCTTCTTTCATCTTTAAGATATATGATTGGGACTATAAAAACCTTTTATATTCCTATTTGGATGAATATTTAGGATGTTTTCTTGCTAAAGGATTTGTTTCTTTGATCTTTGAGATATATGATTGGGATTATAAGAACCTTTTATATTCCTATTTGGATGAATATTTAGGATATTTTCTTCCTATTGTAAAACATTTGGAGATTTAGGAATTTCTTCTTTAGTTTAGTTAGATAATGATGTTATGATTTGAACAAATAGCTTTATTTATTTTCAATAAATGAGGGAAAACCCGTTAAAGCTTATAAACTACCTTTGAACTTCACTGTCAACTCTCTATAAAAACCCTCTCCTCTAATGCATTATAAATTGTAATTTTACATACTTCAAGTTAATAATAAAAAATATTTGTATAAAGAATAATTATAGAGAAAAAAAAAAGAATATATATATATATATATATA
>SNQJ01S0011129.1:84224-103026 GCA_010110895.2 Picea sitchensis
TTCACTATTTATGATTTCTTGGAGTCATCGATGGATGGAAACTTAATACTTGTCAACTTAGAAACATATGGAAACTTGGATAATCGTGAATTGAAGGAAGGTTCAAACAAAATTGTCCATAAATGAAATATATCATTACAAATTTTGCTTGTTTATAATTTATTACAAATGTCAACTGAATTTGAAATAAATCATTATAAATTTGAATTGTATCTCCAACTTGCCTCCATAGATAAATGGAAATAAACAAGTGTGCATGTTTGAATTCCTATCTATGTTTAAGAAAACAAGAGTTCATGTTTGAATTCCTATCTATGTTTAAGAACACGTGCAATTTGGTGTAGGATAATTATTTTTTTAAATAGCCCTCTTTTTAATAAAGATTTAGGTAGGATATTTGATAGAAATTTGAGTGGTTAAAGTTATAGGGTATAGTTCATGCACGATTCATATTTGGTTTTGAAGGTATTTGCATCTATCGAGAGCCTTGAAAAATATTTGAAGGACTTAAAACAATGTTTTTTTTTTTCTTCTCTTCTCGAATTTTATTGAAAATGGAGTTTTTTTGGGGACCATTTTGAATAGTACATATATCTTGTCATAATTACTCTATAAAAAAAATATGAAATCTTAGATGAAACTACACTTCAATAGAATATATTCACATGATATATTACTTTTTATACAGAGATAAAGACATTTAAACTCAATTCACTTTGTATTGAGTTCATATTAAGTAGAAGTTTAATAAATTTATTTATTTATGTTTATCTTTTTTATACATATACACATACAAACACACACATATATATATATATATATATATTAGAGTGGGTATAATGGGTAAGAACGTGTGTTTCCTTGTAAAAGGTTGTATGTTTAAATTGTTGTGTGGAGGGGGTCTCGTGTCCCACAAATAAGAGAGTCTCATACACCTATTTGTTGTCTCGCTTGGTCGTGACCTTAAAATTAGATTATTATTATTATTATTATTATGAAATTTTAATTAATAGATTCCTCATATGTTGTTATGGGAAACATTTTCTCTAATCCCATGGATTCCATATAGAAATAAAATTGGTCAACATTACCCAATTAAAAATAACATAAAAATTGATTTTTTTGTGTGCATTTTCCATATATATTGAAGTGAGTCATGGTAGCTTGCCATGGCATGTTCATATGGATAAAAAATGTAGCCAAAATCTAGTTGATCATAATCATTACTGGATAACAATAACTAAAGACAATAATAAGTGGACTAATCAATCTAAGCTTAGAATTGATTGTAATATTAAGAACTAACAATATCATATTTACATTGTTTGATTAACAAATTGATAAAGTCCATACCAAAAGAGAGAATAGGAAAATGAAGATGAATTATAATCATTAATTAAGTGACATAAATGAAAATGATAATGACATAGTAGGATCTACAATTAAATAATAATTCACATAGGCATTCATTGAACTTTATCAAGTAGGAGTACTAAGATTTAAGTCATAGGCACCTATTACTCCATGTTCACATATAAAATAAGTTACCATACAATACTAATCAAGAGGCACAAGATAATTACATACATTTATTAGCATAAGAATAGAAGATACCAAAAGTTTGGAGGTAGACATATAATTACATACACTTCTTAACATAAGATTAGAAGATACCATAAGTTTGGATGTAGAAATTTAGATAGTAATTAAAAAGGGAGAATCCTACTTATGTGAGAGTTGGAAACTTAATCATAAGGCTATCATCTATTTATCCAATATTTGGGTTTTTAGTAGATATTCTTGTAGTTGTAATAAGATGGATTCCATTACGGTCTTATTCAAACTCATATTCACATTGAATTTTTTTATGGGAGATGTTACCGTTTGATTTATATTGAAAATTCCAGTATTTATTTATTTTTGTAAATTAAATTACTTATTATAAATGATAGATATTAAATTACATTTTTCACTTATTTATTACCATTGATTTATATCAAAAAATTCGAGTATATACTTATTTTTGTAAATTAAATTATCTATTATAAATGATAGATATTAAATTACATTTTTCACTTATTTATTACCAAGTGAAATATTATTGAATTTTGAAGTTATTTTAGAATCCCTAATAATTGAAAATTATAAGACTTATTTATTACCAAGTGAAGTATTATTGAATTTTGAAGTTATTTTAGAACTTCCTAATAAATGAACATTATAAGGTTTTTCTTCTTATTGTACCCCTTTGTGATCATACATTACAATTACATGTGAGCATAACTTTGAATTAGATATGGAAACACTACTAACATTAATTAGGCATGTTTACATAATGTTCAGGTTTAATGGATTAAGCAAAATCAAATGGTTAGAAAACTAAAGTTAATCACTACATTTGTCCATAGATACATTTATCGAGTTTACTTATAATTTTAACAAAAACTTACCTAGAAATATGCATTAAACTATCATTATTATTCAAACCTATTTTTTAGAGCAATTCATGCATTCAAATAGTTCTCCCATGGGTTGTAGGTACTTGGACATGAACATCATTTTTCTTCTATGTGACATGGGTAAATGAGAAGCTAGTGCATGTCAGTAGTCTTCTTTAATCTCTGTAGTTGGTGTAAATGGAAATTGAACATTGGGAGGTGATGGATAGAGAGTCATTTCTCAATTATTGCCACTCCCAATTGAAGGTGAAGTGAATTTCTTAGGTTTCTTTTCCTTCCCAATTTTCTTTTTTGCACTTATAATATCCTTCTTTTTTCTTTCTTGTTCCTTTTGATGGCATTCATGATATTTCTACTCTTTATCTCTCTTAATTTGAAATATCCTATGTTATTCTTTTTGTTGACTTTGTAATTTTATTTCAATTTTCTCAAGTCTATTTTCCTTTAGAACAATTACAAATATCTTCCTTACCTCTGCCTAATCTTTCTTCTTTTTCCTTACTAGAAATTATTTCTTCCTTTCCTCTCACTTAATGAGGATTTGAAGGCATTGGTTCGAAGTAAATATTTGTGTGTGACAACTGAGATGAATTGGACCTTTATCTTGAGTCCTTGGATTCTATTGTACCCTTTCCATTTTTAGATTTACAAAGTCAGCCTATCTTTTTTTTTCCTCTTCAAGGTATAATACCCCAATTTTTAGTCCTCATCTTAAAAATGTATGTTTCTACATGATAAAAGGTTGGAGAGCCTAGCAATGTAATAGCATTGAATATTTATAATAAAAACACAGTTTTTGTTGCAGATGGATAAGAATAGAGTTATAGGGGACTATGATTCTACAAGTGAGGGGGGTAAATGGGATAAGCCAATTTATTATATTTTATTCAAACCCATCCTAGAATTATTTGAGAAATTGATTACCTAAGCTTCTTGGGGAAGCCACATAGTTCAATATTTCCTACAAATATATAAACCATGTTTTTGGTTGTTGGGGGTTACTCACTCATTCCTCAATTGTTCCTCATTCATTATTATTCCTTCTTATTCTAGGATTTTTGGCATTGGGACAAAATTCTAGATGTAGAGAGTCATTGCTAGTTGGTTGTATGTATCTAGTAGTTATATCAGGAAGAAAATAATGCATATGTGCATGAGAATGATGAAAGTTGAGTAAGAACTATCCACAACTAAGAATCCATGGAGCTTCTAACATTGATATTTCATGGCTAGTAGCACTAGATCACTAGAAGGAAGTGGAACAACCTGAGGGACTGCATTGCAGAGAAGAGGATTTCTTTCTTTGGATTTTGCAAGATCAGGGGAAAAGAGAGTTGGTAAGTTGTGATTTTTTGTGTGATTGAGAAAACTATGATAGCTTGATAGCTTATTGGTGTGTTTCTTCTATGGTTGGCCTAGGAACCCATTCTTTTGGATTCATAGCCTCAACTCAGGGATGGCTTCTTGTAGAGAGAGAATGTGAAAAAAATCCTAATGTTATGTGGAACACCTAACATATGCAACCAGTTGGTGTGGCCTTCTCATAAATATGAGCTCTTTGTTCTTCGTATATCTCAATTCCATTGTGTTAATTATTTATTTGATTATGTGTCTTCAATGAGTCTATGATAAATGAAAATTTTCTTCAATAATGTATTCAACGATAATTGTTAGTATGACTCTTGATTGTAGAATGAGCTTTGGTTCCACTCCATGCTTCGTGTATTATTCTATATTGTTATCAAAATTTTTAAATTCTCCCAAGAGTGTGAATTTTTGAGGTACCTAGGCATCGGGCATGTTACAATGTGGTATCAGAGTGCCAGTTGCAACACGCGAGCCATATTGTCCAAAAAATGGGATGAAAAAATAATATTTAGAAGACATTGAACCAGAAGGCACCTTGGTGGCCGAAGACATTTCTTGAAAATACAAAATTTTAGAAATTTTGGAATATTTGGGGATTTTTTTGTATGTGATGACATGGAGGCCACATGGAAGCCATGTTTCAGGTACCATGGATTTCCACAATATAGTTTCCATGGTGGAAGATTCAGGGGCCAAGTGTACATGTAGTAGGGCCATGGTTGTAGGATTGGGGGTGATGGGTCCATGGGTGATTTCAATGCCACAATAGAAAGGTGGTTTGTTGGAATTTGAAACATGGTTTTGGGGTTGTTCCTGAAACCCCCTCAACCAATCAAACATTACCACATGGAAGGAGGGTGGTAAGTGGTTGTGTAACTTTTGAATCAGGCCAATTCTGATGTTATTCAAACTCCCATAATGCATGGAAACCTTCTATCTTAGCTTCTTCTTCACCATTCGATCAAGTGCACCACCAATTTGTATTATTTAAGTCACGTGCATCTTAGCAGTGTGTAGACTATCTTAACCATAGATCTAAGATCTATAGCTAGGGATATGCACACATGGGGTAAAGGTATGGGAGGGACCCTCTTATCCCATACACTGTTTATAGTGGACCACATGGATCATTGGGACTAGGTGGGGCTGGAGGAAAACAAAGGAAAAGAAAATAAATAAAAAGGGAAAGAAAGAAGAGGAGGAAGAAGGAAGAGGATGATAGAAGGATGACAAGGCGAGACTAGGGTGGCTAGAGGGATGACATGACATATTTTCAGGATTCCAAGTGGACCTGAGGTTCCACATTAGAAGTTACCTCGTGCAAAGAATATAACACATACCCAACATTATCCCACTTGTTTTTTTCTTTGCATACATGGGGTTACATGGTTACATAGTCAATAATGCATTGCAACAATTCCCATGGATCCTCTACACCAAGAGAAATTCTCAGTGCTTACAGAATTTGTTAATGAATCTGCAACGTTCTTCAAAGTGTCCACCTTCATCAGTAACACTTTATTTTCTTCAACCATGTCTCTCACAAAGTGATATTGAATATCAATATGCTTTGTATTTGAATGATAAGTCGGGTTCTTCACTAGAAAAATTGCACTCTCACTGTCACAATCTATCCTTACAACTTTCTATACCAACCCAATACCTGAACACAATATTTGTAACCATATTTCTTCCTTATTTGCATGAGTGGTTGTCATGTATTCAACTTCTACAGTTGAAAGAGACACTATAGCCTGCCTTTTTCTCATCCAACTTATTTCTCCTCCAAACAGGTTAAACACATACCCACTTGTAGATATCTTATGATCCAAATATCCAATCGAGTCTACATCCACAAAGACATGTATATCCAACACTCTATCCAATCGTTGTATTCCTTGGTAGAACAATACATAGCTTGTATTGCCACACAAATACCTGAAAACCCTTTTTACTTCTATCGAATGCTTCTTCCCTGGTTTTAACATATACCTTCTCAAAACTCCAACTGCATGTGCAATGTCTGGTCTAGTACATACCATTGCATACATCAAATTGCCAACTTCACTCGCATATGGAATACGAGACATGCCCTCCTCCTCTTCATGTATCTTGGGACACTGATCCACACATAACTTTACACCAACATGAATAGGAACCTTGATAGGTTTACATTCTTTCATATTGAATCTCTGCAATATTGTCTCGACATATTTTCTCGGATTTAACGAGAGTTTTCTATTTTTCCGATCTCTTTTAATTTCCATTCCCAAAATGAAATTTGAAGAACCAATATCCCAAGCCTCATTCTTATCCAAGGATGTCATTTCTTAATCCATGGACTTTTTCCAGAGCTTTCCATCCTTTGAATCAACTGCCTCCTTGACAGTTCTAGGATCATCATCAGTAATAGACAAAGAAAAATTTGAACGGAAATAAGATGGGGTATACCTTTCTAGTATCCTTCTTTCTCGAACCGATCTCCTAAATACTGGAGTATGAGGATCTTCTTCTTCTGATTCATGTTCTTCTATAGAGTCAAATTCATCATCCTTTAAATCAAACTCTATTTTCTCTGGTTCTTCCTTACTTGGTCAGAGGGATGATTTTAAGGATGGAAATTTATTTTAAAATGTAGAAAACTTGGCGAATCTTACTAATCCTTCATATACCAACTATAAATTTTTGACAATATTTTTGTAAAAATATTCAAATTTCTAATAATTTTATATAATTTGTATAAAATTTTGGCAAATTTTGAGGTAAAATAATTGTATCCTATATAATTTAGGCGAATCATTTTTAGAATAGCTAATCGTTTTTTGGGAAAAACCATGGAAAATTATCCCATGAGCGAAATTTAGCCCCTAAAATCATCCATGCTTGGTAGGACTTCCTGTTTAAAAACATCCTTCATTTCTCTAAATACCACATCTTGGTTATACACTACCTTCGTAGTTTCTGGATTCCAAAGCTTATAACCTTTGAGACCATCTGTGTACCCAATATAGATACACTTTTCAGCCTTCTTATCTATCTTACTCATGTTTTCCTTTGGAGCATGAACATATTCCTCACAGGTAAATACCTTGAGATGTGTGAGAGAAGGTTTCTTACCAGTCCATACCTCTTGTGGAGTCTTTGAATCCAACACTGATGAGGGTGATTTGTTGACCAGGTAACATGCAGTACCCACTGCCTCTCCCCATAAGTATTGCCCTAACCTGGCACCACTAAGCATGCACCTTGCTTTTTCCATCAACATCCTATTCATCCTTTCTGAAAATCCATTTTTTTGAGGTTTATATGGATTATTCTTCTGCCTTTCTATACCAAAATTCTTAGAGAATTATTCAAATCCATTCCCACAGAACTCTCTGCCATTATCTGTCCTCGACACCTTAATTTTTTTCTTTGTTTGGTTATCAACAAGAGCCTTAAACTCTTTAAACTTGTCAAAGACTTCATATTTATTCCTCAGGAAATATATCCAAGTATTCCTCAAGAAGTCATCTATAAATGAGACATAGTACACATATTTTCCCAATGATGGGACCGACACAGGTCCAAAAACATCACTATGAACTAGCTGTAAAATTCCTTCTGCCCTCGTTGCGCCATAGGGGAATATTACCTAATTCTTCTTCCCATGTACACAATGTCAAAAGAAATAAAAATCCAGAGAGAAGTTATAAATACCTTCAACCATACCTTTACCATGTAGTAGTCGAAGACCCTTCTCTCCAATATGCCCCAGTCTTTGATGCCACATCACAACCTTTTCTCCAGAGACTTTAGGAGTTCTTTTTTCTTCAACTCCAATATCATGAACAATAGAACTATTACACCCATCACTAATAGTTCTTCCTTGTGACTTATACAGAGTTCCAAATCGAACTCCCTTCAACAACACCATTGCTCCTCGAACCATCCTGCATGTTTCCTTTTCAAATATTTTTTTTACCCCTGCATCGTCCATTTTTATTATAGAAATCAAAATATTTGCCAATCCCGGGATGTGAAGAATGCAAGGTAGTGTTCTAATCCTTCCATCTATAAGTCTCAACTTGAATTTTCCTTGACCTATGATTCTGGTTGTCGAGTCATCACCTAGGAAAACATTGCCTCCATCATACCTTTCATATTCACAGAACCACTTCATGTGGGGAGTCATATGAAAGGATGCACCTGAGTCAACCATCCATGCCTCATGATCTGAATGTGTTCTTGAAGAAGCCAAGTACACATCCCCTCCTTCTTCCTTGAAGGTATTTTCTTCTATAGAAGGAAATTCTTCAGATCCCTTCTTTTTCTTAAATTTGGATCTACACTACTTCTTGTATTGCCCTTCTTTTCCACATCTCCAACATACCTTTACAAACTTTCTGGGAGATTTAGATCTACCCTTATACTTAGATCTCCCACTTGAGAACTTAGATCTATTTATTTCCTAGGACTGTCCTCTTGCAAATAATGTGTATGTTCTTTGTCCTTCCATATTATTCTTCTCATCTCCTCCGACAACAAGGATGAGACTACTTCATCAAAATTCAAGGCAGTTGTATTATTACCTATAGCCACAACTAGACTATCCCATAAGTCTGGTAAAGAAAACAGTAAACCGATACACTAATCTTCATCTGAAATTTTAATCTCAATAGATACTAACTGACTTACCACAGTATTGAAGGCATTCAAATGCTCTGCCACCAAGTCTCCATCTCTCATCCTTAGGTTATAGAACTTCTTTCTCAGTAATAGTTTATTTACTATGGACTTATAATTATACAACTTCCCCAACTTATCCCATAAATCTTTGGTTTTAGCTTCCTTTGACACATTCATTAATATTGAATCTAAGAGACATAGTCGGATTGTGCTCTTCGCCTTTCCATCCAAATTTTTCCAGTCATTTTTTGAAGTTCCTGTAGGTGTGATACTTGGATCTACCGTGATCAACTAATCTCTGTCTACCAACAAATCTTCCATCTTGAGCTTCCACAACTCAAAATGCTTCCCATTAAAATTCTGGATCTCCATTTTTGAATTGCTCACCATTTATTTTCACCTGAAAAATCAATACCACAGATCTCCCACTGTAACAAGGCTTATCACAGTCCTGAGCCAAACCCTTGACCACAAAGGCATCCCCCTAAAGCCAACAAATCTCTGATACCAAATGTATAAATTAACCTTGTACAATATTTACTGCAAACCAATTTTCAGTAAAATAATAAAAAATATACAATGCAAAATACAAACATTATACAGGTATTTTTCCCCTAGAAACCCAAACCGAGAAAACTAGCATATTATATATTCATTCATTGTTATACATTGTTTACAATAAAATATACATATAGGAGCCAACGACATCCAAAACCTTAACCCATTGGCCTAGATTAGTCAACATCCCTAATTCCTTAACCGAAACTAGAAAACCATTGACAAAAACCATGTGACGAAAAACTGCCCAACAATGGACACGAAAACGAGGTCAAAATGCGACATGTTTCCTGAGGATTTTTTTTTCCTCATGCAAAGAATATAACACATACCCAACAACCTCCATGTGGGCCCCTTTAACATATACTGGATGACATGGCATCGGTGTATTTGTTGACGTCGTGACGTCCTCCAACCCTATTCGGATGCCATGTTGACTCGACAAAAGTATGTGGCCTGACATGTGGCACTGACATGGCTACTTTCATTGCTCTGATGTGGTATTGGTGTTGTTGTTGTCATGGGACTGATGTGGCATCAACCATTGGTCTACTGAGCTCACTAGGGCATTAGGAAGCCCGACCCCCAGAAACTTTAACACTGCACATTCAAGATGTTACTATGATATGGTGTAGTGAGCCACTGATCGATCAACCCACAAGGATCACCGNCCCCTTCAAGAAAACACACTTGCATTGTGATTCTAATCCAATATCAATTGTAGATGTCTTATGATCAATGATCAAGATTCAACATGCACTACCATTCACAATACTTCAACGGGCCACCAAGCGATCGTCCTGAATAGGTCCACCACCTCACATTATCATTCTTCGTTCTCACTTCATCATTTTACCATGTTTTCGGTGGGGGAGGTCATGCAATGGTTTTGAAAATCGTTCGGGGGGGTGGAATTGACATGTCGCTACCACGTGGCTCTACCAAAAATCATGATATATCATTTCAGTCCCCCCCTCTGTTTATTAACATCATGCATATGGGAGGGGGACAAATTACATATAGACTTTTGATCTATTGTAATCATGCCCAACCTTGTTCAAACTTCCTATCCCCCTCATTGTTGCTCAGATGTACACATGCTTGATCTTTCTCTGCGCCCTCAGACTTCAACAAAACTCTTCACCTCCTCATACCTATGCAACCTGAATTCACACAAACATTTCTCCTTCACAACTCAGGGTAAACACATAGAGTCACATCAACACAATCCACATAAGCATCCATATCCTCCCCCTTTCTTTGACATCATTGACAACACTATTTTCAACATTTAGTGTCACAAATATGATAGATTCTTGCATCCCACAATGTTTTTGGAATTGTCAAACACCTGCTATATTGATTCTTTATATATTACTTTATGTATAAGTCATACATCTATATCTTAATTGAGATTCATTATAGAAGAAAGTGTTTTCCATATTCAACCTTCTTTGTGTCACAAATATGATAGATTCTTGGATCCCACGGTGTTTTGGGAATAGTCCAACACCCAATATATTTATTGTTTCTATATTACTTTACGTATAAGTTATACATCTCTATCTTAATTGAGATCCATTATAGGAGAAAGCGTTTTTCATATTGAAAACTCTTAGTATAACAAAGATGATAGATTCTTGCATCCCACTATGTTTTGGGAATTGTCCAACACTCAATATGTTGATTGTTTATATATTACTTTATGTATAAGTTAAACATCTTTATCTTAATTGAAATCCATTATAGGAGAAAGTGTTTTTCATATTCAACCCTCTTTATTTGACAAAGATTATAGAATCTTGGATCCCACGATATTTTGGGAATTCTCCAACACCCAATATATTGATTGTTTAAAGATTACTTNTTTATCTTAATTGAAATCCATTATAGGAGAAAGTGTTTTTCATATTCAACCCTCTTTATTTGACAAAGATTATAGAATCTTGGATCCCACGATATTTTGGGAATTCTCCAACACCCAATATATTGATTGTTTAAAGATTACTTCATGTATAAGTTATACATATCTATCATAATTGAGATCATTATATGATAAAGTGTTTTTCATATTCAACTCTCTCACTGTCAAAAAGATGATAGATTCTTGCATCCCACAATATTTTGGGAATTATCTAACACCCAATATATTAGTTGTTTATATATTACTTTATGTATAAGTTAGACATCTCTATCTTAATTGAGATCCATTATTGGAGAAATTGTTTTTCATATTCAACCCTCTTCATGTGATAAAGATGATAGATTCTTGCATACCACAATGTTTCGGGAATTGTCCAACACTCAATACATTGATTGTTCAAATATCGCTTAATGTATAAGATATACATCTCTATCTTAATTGAGATCCATTATAGAAGAAAGTGTTTTTCATATTCAACGCTCTTAGTGTCGCAATGATGATATCTTATTGCATCCAAGAGTGTTTTGGGGATTGTCCAACACCCAATATATTGTGACCTCCAAGAAGGAAATACATGTTCTCAACCATTAGACCCACTCAAATTGTTATATTGAGATTCACTTATACCATATTATTGTAATATTATATTTTATATTTTCTCCACACTATATTGCATAACTTTGGTGTAATAATGATTAAAAATTCATAAATCACTATTCATAAATTATTAAATTATAATAAATTTTGGAAAAAAATAATAATTTGTTCAATACTTTTAAATAAGTTATTATAATGTAGGATTTTAAAAGGGAGATTATATTGAATCGTTCTTGAACTTCATGAAAACTTTTAACAATTTTTTGATTGACTCATTACAATTAGGCTTATTAAAATCGTGAGAACATTATTTTGAAGTTGACAAATACGGTAGGATGTTAATAATTTTCTTATATTTAGAAAAGCACAAATATTTTTGTAACGATGAATTTATACAACTTTGTACAAAATTACATTTATAATTGTGAATTTATTCAATTTGTTAAAAAATATTTTTTAAATAAAATATCTTTTATCATTATCACATTATAAAAAACATAAAATTATTGAGATTAATAATTTTTCCTATTTAAAAAAATGCAATTTTTTTTTAAGATTTCCTAAAAATAAATTACATTTATAACCATGAACCTATTCAATTTGATAAAAAAATTTTTTTTACAAAAATCTTTAATTCCTAACTAAAAAATTAATAACCAATAAAATCCAAAAGCCATCCCTACAATAAAAGTATTAATTAAACAAGGTGAAAAGGATCACTCCAAAATTGACCAAAAAATTCATACTCAATTCAATTAAATCCATTAATAACTAATAAAATCCAAAAACCATCTCTAGATTAAAAACATTAATTAAAAAGTATCACTCACTCCAAAATTGGACAAAAAATTCATATTAAATTCAATTAAATCCATTGTAACTAATAAAATCCAAATACCATCCATACAATAAAAATATTAAATAAACGTGGAAAACGGATCACTCACTCCAAAATTGAACTAAAAAATTCATACTCAATTAAATCCAGAAATCATACCTACAATATACTCTACTCTGGATAGTCCACTCTAACATTGAACTAAAAAGGTCGTACGCCATGAAATCCAAAACCATACACATTAATATCTGTTGTTGACCTATTTTCGGCCGTCGGATCTTTTTAAAGGCTTCTGGTAAATGCTGATTCTTTGTTGGAGTTCAATGAGAAAATAATTGCAATTTGAATAAAAATTCATCGTCCGGAGCTCAAAACTGTTAGGTTTTACCTTTAAGTAAATGGGATTGTAATTTTCCAAAAGAGAAGCTGTTGAGCTAACCTTGACCCATCATTCATTTTCTAAGCTAAGCTATTGAGCTAACCTTGACCCATCATTTTCTAAGCTTTTCAATAATCACAGGACGAGTTTAGACCTAATTTATAGTTTTTAGTAGTACAACTGTTCTGGCCGTGGAGCCTGAATATAGTTGACCTAATTATAGAGAACTAAGTGGATTTAAACCGAATTTATAGTTTTTAGTAGTACAATTGTACTGGCCGTGGAGCCTGAGTATAGTTGACCTAATTATGGAGAACTAAGTTGCTAACAGTGTTTTGTGAAAAGGTGCATGTACCAGAATGACCAACTCAACCACTCAAAACCACATTGAGATCCAATGTGTTGACATGCTTACAACCAATGCCAAGCTGTGCTGATGCTCCAGAGGAGACCACGGTCCACCAGCCTCACTTTACTTACTCTTTCAGCGGCAAGTCAGAAGCCATGTTGTGACTAATCCCCAGATTCATGGAATGTCATAATTGTAGCCTAATAAAATGGAGTGTGCTAACTATGGCAATTTTTTCAGAGTTACTGTTTTAAATTTCGAGTTAATCTAGAATTTTTGTTGATGTTTAGAGTATTTGGGTTGGTTTAAAAAGGGGCAAAACTTTTCAGATTCTGAAATATAGAACTCTGATTCATAGGAAACATAGACTATCCCTGAAAATTTGACGGAATTCAAGCCAATTTTTTTACCTGAAAACCTGCTTAAGGTCCATTTTATTTTACCTAAAAATCTCAGGATTCAGGTCCGTTTTTTGGGGGGCTAAAAGACGGGTCCGTAGCTATTACACCAAATAAGTGAAACCCCTGGGTCGTCTGCTTCTTTCACCTCAGCAGCACGGCTCCTGGCAAAGAACAGTGAGACATTTTCTTTCACTATTTTGACCTAGGGTTACAGATAAGGTTTACAATTAGGTGTTTAAGTTACAGTTTTCAAAATCTGCCTTCAGTTATTATAACCTTTTGACTTTTATCAGTGATAATTATAAATTATGTGACTGTGCTAATTTATTTGCAGATCCGCTCTATAACTAAAACATATCATAAACAAATGGCAGAGTCGTTTTCATAGTGCTGACAAAATTGAAAAATGTAAAGTGAAAAACCTCGGATTTAATATGGATACAGTACACGAATGTTCTGTTTGCTAAAGTCAAGTGGTAGGGAATGCGACCCGTTCCGTGCGTTTTAGTCTGTGGACACTGGGATTGAAAAATAATCATGCATCTCTGAACCATTAGCCAAGTGTTAAAAGGATACAGAGTTTCTCCGAGAAAAAAACTACCGGATTTACTGACGGGCCTCCACTCTATTGGAATATACCATGTAAAGACAAATCGACACAGAAACCTAGCTTTTTTTTTATACACAGAAACCTAGCTTATTCTGTAATCAATCCTTGGAAGACTTTTTTCGAGATTACGTAGAGTTCTCGTACATTTGGTCCATGCTATCCATCTGAGCACAGCATCGGCATTCCGTGTGGTTTCTGCACAACTGCCGAAGTGGGTCATGGCGATTTTAGGTTTGGAATTGGATGGAGACTCAGCGAAATGAAGTGGGTCATGGCCGGTTGCTATGCGATGTCGGTATGAGCATCTTCTTGCGTCATAACAGTAAGTGAGGACGATAGTAATTGGACTGCAATGTTAAGAGATGATAAACCGTATTTTAAATGTTCTAAGTTTTGTTTTTTTACATGGTTTATTTATTTTTGTTTAAATTTTGGTAAAAATGTTCTAAGTTTTGTTTTTTACATGGTTTATTTATTTTTGTTTAAATTTTGGTTAAAAATGGTTAGATATGTAAAGTCCTAACAGAAAGTGAGGACGATAGTGATTGGACTGCAATGTTAAAGAGATGATAAACTTTATTCTAAAATTTCTATGTTTTGTTTTTTTATATGGTTGAATTTTCTTTGAGATTTGGTTAAAAATAGTTAGATATGTAAAGTCATAGCAGTAAGTTAAGAAATGATAAATAGTATTCTAAATTTTTTTATGTTTTGTATTTTTACAGGTTGATTTTTTTAAGAAATTTGGTTAGAAATTGTTAGATATGTAAATTCATAACAGTAAATAAGTGAGGACAATAGTAATTGGACTACATTGTTAAGAGATGATAAACTTTATTTTAAACCTTTTATGTTTTGTTTTTTTACATGGTTTAATTTTAATTGAAATTTCATTAGAAATTGTTAGATATGTAGAATAGAGTGGTTAAGTTTATATAATTCTACTGATTCATGGTTTTTTTCACGAGGATAAATCTATTTATGCATTAAAAATACAATTTAAATAACAAAAAATTCAGATTTCACCCTGTTACACTCAGGAATTCCAAAAAAAATATCAGCTTCAAATTTTTTGACAAATAAATTATAAAGATAAAAACTACTAGAGACATTCCTAAAGAGGACGTCCTCGGTTAGCATAAGCTTACAGGATGATTTTAAGGATGGAAATTAATTTTAAAATGTAGAAACCTTGGCCAATCTTACTAATCCTTCATATGCCAACTATAAATGTTTGGTGATATTTTTGTAAAAATATTCAAATTTCTAAAGATTTTATATAGTTTTTATAAAAAATTTGGAAAAACCATGAAAAATTAGTCCATGAGCCAAATTTAACCCCTAAAATCATCCATACTGGCCCGAACAACCCTAATCCTACTTATGCAAGACCTCATAACTGGATAGCAATACTTTCATCTATTTATCTATTTCTGGATAACTTTCAGTAGATATTCTCGTAGCTGCAATCAGATGGAGTGTAGGATGGTGTTAATCATCTTGCTGGTTATTTTTCCAGCACAATGCAATGGCAGAGCTGGGCCTTACAACTACATGGAATATACAAAACAGTTTGCCAAAAATGTTAAAAAAGCCATTGATATTGGTGATCATGGGCAAGTGATTCCAAGTAATCAAGATGCTGGTGACCGTGGCAATGGAAGTCTAGTTGCATCAGAGAGTGATGGGCCTCCCTTCACTTTGCTTCCCAAGGGGTCTACTGTTCAGCCATCTCCCCCCTCCAAGGCCACGATTGATCCGGTAAGGTTCTTGAACATTGCACGATTAGAATTATTTCTTGTCAAAAAATCCAAATGTTTCATGACTAAACAAATCTAAAACGCGCATAGGATAAAGGTATAACATGACTTGCATTCTGACGTTAACTAAAATGACATAAGGTTATTACAGTTATATCGAGAGACTCGTCTTACCCAAGAATCGTCGTTATTGCAACAATCTGGTAGCCCTCTAAAATTCTGAACATTAATGGCCTGAACAGTCTTTTATTTGCAATAAAAGGTAAACCTGTGTTGTTTTCAGAACTCCAACTGAATTATGAAAATTTGCAATAAACTGCAAAACAATGTGTTAACACTAAATAAATTTTGGCTGAAGAAGCAACCCACAAAGGTAACCACAGAACCACTTTAGAACTGAAAATTAGTTTTTTCAGTTCAGAGAGGGATCTCTTGTCACTTGGTCTCTTGGAAGATGAATCTTCTCTCAAGGATTAATGGCTAGGTTTGGATTAGGTGAAAATATCTGTTTGCTCGAAAGAAGAAAGGGATCTATTTGGGCAATGGAGTCAATCTTTGAAAGCAAATGAATAAAGTTTGGTAGGTAGAAGAGCTCTCAAGGAAGCAACAGCTAGATAGATGATGAACTTTCACGTTTTTAAATTGTTGTGGTAGGATGGAAGAAAGAGAAAATATATAACAGAAATGAGAGCACCATGAAAGATGAATTCTTATGAGTTAAGAAAGAAAAACAAAATTTAAATTGTTTGAATCTAAAGCACCATTTAGATGAATTTCAAACCCTTTGATATACAATTTAAACATATGACAAGTTACATATGAAAGGTAAAGTAAACTAGAAGAACATACATGAAAATAAACACATACTTCATGTCATCACCACAAGAATCTTTGGTATGAAAAAACTGTGGACATCTACACTAGTATTTAATTCAAATTCAGAAATTTGTACAATATTCAGATCCGATTTGTCTAACCTTGAGCACCTTCAAAATGCTCCAATATATAGATAGACTACCTTACTAAGCTGGAGAAGAACTCTCTTGCTATCCTATGATTTTGAATATGACTACATAAAAAGAAGACAATTTCTATACTACCTGCTATAGATAGCAAATTAGTTTTGACCATATTTATGCTTAACAAAATATTTAGATAAAAGAGATCTCCAACACATTTTCAATTTTAAGACTGATATGAGTCATCTTGGACACCTCGAGAAGGACCTTGGAGGGATCTGACTGATAAATTGAGAAGCAGAGAATACAGAGAAAGACCAGAGCAGAAAATAGTATTCAGTATATTGAGTATGTGAGAAAAGAGTACAATGAGAAAAGGGAAAAGAGTTCAGCTAAATAGGCTCAAGCAAATCAAGAAATGAAAGTACAGCTGTCCAGAATAGCAGTGTAAGTTAGACTATTGAGGTTACATTATATCTAACACTCCCTCTTAAACTCAACATTTACAATCATTAGCACTGATAATGCCCAAGTGTTGTCTCTGAAAATAAAAAATGGATTTTTCGAGTGGCTTTGTGAAGATTTCTGCGAGCTAATCTCAAGAGCCACAAAATTGAAGTGCTATGTCACCATTATTGACTAGCTCGCGGATGAAGTGAAAGCGAGTGTCAATATGCTTGTTTTTCTTGTGAAACACATGATTTTTGGATAGAGAAATTGTTGAGGTGTTGTCACAGAAGATAAGGGTTGGCTCATTTTCTGTATGTGACATATCATTCAATATTCTTCTCAGCCACATAGCTTGACAGGAAGCTGAGGTAGCAACGACATACTCTGCCTCTGCAAAAGATATTGATACAATGGATTGCTTCTTTGATGCCCATGAAATTAGGGTCATGCCCAGGTGAAAAGCATGTCCTAAGGTTCTTTTCCTGTCATCTAGGCTTTCTGCAAAATCATTGTCTTGTAACGAGAGAGATGATTATCATCAAACTGAGTGTACTATAAGACAAAATTGGGAGTGCATGCAACATATCTCAAATCTGTTTCGCCATTTTCCAGTGAGAATCTTTGGGGGATTCCATAAACATGGAAACAAGGCTGGTTGCATACATAATATCAAGCCTAGTTGTTGTAAGATACAACAAACTGCCTACTAAAATTTTGTACAAGGTAGGGTCCACTATAGGACCTTCATCTTTCTTGCTCAATTTTGTGCCTAGGGGTATAGGAGTTTCTGTTGGATTGCAGTCTTCCATGCGAAATCTTTTGATGATGTATGCTGCATACTTTTGCTGACAGATAAAAATGCCTTTGGTTGATTGATCAACCTCAATTCCCAAAAATTATTTCATTATGCCAAGATCTGTCATCTCAAACTCAGATTGCATGGCATGTTTAAAACTGGTTAACTCAAGATTTTCTGTATATATCATGTCATCAACATATAAACATACAATCAGAATTTTACCATTCTGATCTGTTTTGGTGCAAAGAGTTGGCTCATTTTGGCTTTTGCTGAAACCACTTTTGATGAGGTAAGTGTCAATTCTGTTGTACCAAGCTCTTGGAGCTTTCTTTAATCCATACAAGGATTTCTTCAACCGATATACTTTGGTTGGTTGCTCTTGGACTTCAAATCCAGGTGGCTGATCAACATAAACTTCTTTTTCTAAGAAACAATTCAGGAAAGCTGACTTGACATCCATCTGGTATACTTGTCATTTGTGTTGAGATGACATCGCTAAGAGAGTCCTTACAATGTCTAATCTTTCTATTGGAGCAAAATTTTCACCATAATCAGTACCTGGTTGTTGTGAGAATCCTTTGGCAACAAGTCTTGCCTTGTGTTTTTCAATCTTCCCTTTTTCATTGAGTTTAGTTTTGTAAACCCACTTGACACCAATACTCTTCTTGTGTCTGGGAAAATCA
>SNQJ01S0011129.1:103076-116435 GCA_010110895.2 Picea sitchensis
GTTGTTGTGAGAATCCTTTGGCAACAAGTCTTGCCTTGTGTTTTTCAATCTTCCCTTTTTCATTGAGTTTAGTTTTGTAAACCCACTTGACACCAATACTCTTCTTGTGTCTGGGAAAATCAACAAGATCCCATGTCTTGTTCGTCTCAATGGAGTCAATCTCTTGTTTCATGGCTTGAACCCAATGTGGCTCCTTAACCGCTTCTTTAAAAGATGTAGGTTGACATGACATTAATGCAAAAAGATTGTGTTGTTCAATGTCATCCAACTGCTGATGGATTTCTCTCAAACTTCGAGTTCTCTGATTTTGAAGTTCATAGAATGAGTCTTTGCTTGAAGTTGAGTTATCCTGAGAATTTTCAGGTTGTCCTTGTACCTGCAATCTTGGAAGAGCAGGTTGAGGTATTGGCTGTCCTGAATTTTCTGCGTTTTCAGCATTGGGCAGCAATGGATTTTGACTGTCCATTTGTTGATTTTCAGATTCGTTCCAGGCTTGATTTTCCATAAATTTTACATCTCTGCTGAGAATTAGTTTCTTTGAGATTGGATTGTAAAGCCTGTAAGCTTTAGATGTTTCACTATATCCAGTAAAGATGCATTTCTCACTTCTATCATCAAGTTTCTTCATTAATTCGGAAGGGATGTGAGCGTATGCTATGCATCTGAATGTCCTTAGATGAGAAACATTTAGCTTTGTCCCACTCCATGCTTCTTGAGGGACTTTCATCTTTAGACTGGTGGTTGGATATCTATTCAAGAGATAAGCTGAGCATGCTACTGCTTCAACCCAAAAAGTATTTGCCAAACATTTCTCTTTGAGTAGGATTCTTTCCATGTTCATTATTGTCTGGTTTTTCCTTTCAGCCACTCCATTATGTTGTGGAGTATACCTGGTTGTACTTTGCATGATGATGCCTTATGATTTGCAGAAATTTGCAAATTCGTTGGAGTTGTATTCTCCTCCTCCATCTGACCTGAGAGATTTTATATATTTGCCACTCTGTTTTTCAGCTTCTGCCTTGAATTCTTTGAATTTTGCAAAATTTTTAGACTTGTGTCTGAGAAAATAGATCCAGATTTTCCTCCTAAAGTCATCAATAAACATTAGAAAATAAAATCTACCACCTATTGACTATGTTTTCATTGGTCCACATAGGTCAGTGTGAACAAGTTCGAGATGTTGTTTGGCTTGAGTGGAGGACTGTGGAAAACTAGTTCTCTTATGTTTTCCAAGTATGTAAGACTCACATGGGGGATTTTTCTCTTTGAAGATAGGGAGACCTTTGACCATGGAGTGCTTCTATAGAAGACTTAGACTCTGAAAGGGTAGATGTCCAAATCTTCTATGCCAAACCATAGTTTCATTGGGTGTGGATGCACTTTGTGCATATGTTTGGATCAGATTTGCAGTTCTGAGGGTCACGGGAAACATCCTATTATGAGTCATGTGGATTTCAGAAATCAATTTTTTGCTGGGGGTTTTATCATATATCCTGCATGATGCTCCCTCAAAAAGTACCTTATAGCCATGTTCAATGAGTTGTCCTACACTTAACAGATTATGTTTCAAATTTGAAACATGGTAGACATTGTTTATGTCTTTATTTACATTTTGTTTACTAGGGATAGGTGTAGTTCCTTTTCCTTGAACTTTGACTAAAGAATTATTTCCAAGTGTAATATCAGAGGAAATTGAAGAATCAATGCATGAAAGTAAATCTTTGTTACCTGTCATGTGATTGTTGCATCCACTGTCCAACAACCAGAGATTTTTAGGTTGTTCTTCACTCTTGTGGCATGAGAGAAACATACATTTTGAGGTTTCTCCTGTATGATTTGAGACATGTGCTATGCCTGAGAGTTGATATGCTTGCTTCTTCTGGAATTTAGATTCATAATGTCCAAAATTGTTGCAGTAATAGCATTGTATGCTTGATTTTCCATTTGATCTTCTCCCTCTGCCTCTTTGAGGTTGGAAACTGTGATTCTGATTCTGTTGTCTGTGACCTTGGAAATTTTGATTCGGGTTTTGTCGTCTGTGTCCTCCACTTGAGTGAGGGTTACTTGGACTGCTCCCTCTTCCTTGGTGACCTCTGCCTCTACCTCTTCCTCTCCCTCTACTAAAAGAGAATTGAGTTTTGAAGGCATTGACAATTGATTCATATGTGATATGCAGTCTGGTCTCATGTGTCAACAAGGAACCAATTAGTTCATCTGTTGAAAAACGTGACGGATCCTTGGATTCAAGGATTGTTGTAACGACCTTTTCGAATTTATTTGTTAAACTTCTAAGGACTTTCTCAACAATGCGTTTATCAGGGATGGCTTCACCAGTCAATCTAATATGGTTCACAATTCCCATGACTCTGGTCATAAACTGATCAACATTTTCAGACTCTGTCATTTTCAAAGTCTCAAATTGCATCTGCAAGGTCTACAGTTTGACTGTTTTGACCCTGCCATTTCCTTGGTAGGCTGATTTAAGGATGTCCCAGGCCTGTTTTGAAGTAATAGTGCCTGTGATTTTTGAGAAAATCAAGTCATCCACTGAATTTTGAATCCAAAATTTCGCTTTATTATCTCTGTTCCTCTGTGTTGCCTGAGCAGATATCTGTTGGTTGGTCATGGCAGCAAGGTCTGATGGATCTAGTTCCACATATCCAAGATCCACTGGATCCTAACACTCTTTTTCTTGGAAGAAGGATCTCATTCGAAGAGAACAAAAATCATAATTCTTTCTAAGAAGAATTGGTCCTTGAGTTGGTCCTAAATTTCTAGACGTGGCCATCTTTTAAAAAAAAAATTAACACAACAGAAAAAGAATTGATAGAAAATTTTGTGTTTACCTGTTTCCTGCGCAAAAATCGGGTCTTTGAATTTATTGAAGTGACTTTAGACCGAAATATGCAGTGTAGACTACTTATTTGACTTCGATCTAGCTGGATTTGACTATCCGAGCGAAAGATCTAATGATTCAAGGCTCTGAGCTCTGTTATTTTGCAACTGTAGCAACTGTAATGGCAGAATTGATCCATATGTGAACTCATCCCCACGTGAATAAGAACTGAGCATGAGCTCCTTCCTCATGTTCCCACTACCTGTGACCACTGGATTAGCTCACAAAGGGCGCGTCATGTTTCACGACCTCGAGAGTATAGGTGTGTGAGCCACTCCTGACTCTCCAACTCCTGAACTCCGAAAGGGGCTTAACGAGCCCTCAACTCCTCTCGTATCCTTCCTCCCCATGACCACGGCACTATGAACACGGTCCACTTTTCAGTATTTCACAGTTGGTGAAGTTGCGATGCAACTCCAACCTTTCCTCCTTGGAATCTCGAAATATGAAACTCCGATCTATCCTCTGTTGCATATTGACGGTCTAGATCCTCCTATGATATGATGGTTCAGATCCTCCTATGATATGACGGTTCAGATCCTTTCAGGATTTCACGGATCATTATTTCATGACCTTTGAACTCTCGTCACGATGTTCTCCAGATCCCAAACTCCAAAATGCCAAAATTTTGGAGCCTCCCAAATCAATAGTTCATGCTCGTCTTGATCTAATGGCTCAGATCATGTTGGAGTTTCGCGTATTGCTAGTTCACTGAAATCTCACCTCTGATTTCCTGGTAGCTGAAATCGCAATAGCGCTGGATCGACGATCCAAATCTTTTCTCTATCAATGGTTGTGATTATTTCATGATTTCGAGTATCGTAGTTTCTTGAAACTCTATTGGTTGACTCCTTTGAATCACGAGTCAACGAAGTGATGAACTCTCACCACACATCCCTTCCAATGGACAATTTAGATGATGTCAGGTTTTCACGTTTTGCGAATTTGAATGACTTGCACATATGTTCTCCCAATCCCCGAAATGTCGATGGCACTAGATCGATGGTCTAGTCCTCTCTTTGATTGACAGATGTGATCGAGTTGGGGTTTCACGCTTCACGACCCCGAAGGATGGCACACCTCTATCCTCTTGATTCTCGATTTCCCGATTGTGTCAGATCGACGACTCATGATCTTTATCGATCCAATGGCTCAGATCGAGTTATGATTTCTCAATTCGTGAATTCTCACCGCAGTGTTCTCTGACCTTTATTCCCTGCGAGTCAACAAAATGCCAAGATCTCGCCACGTTTCCTCCTTGATGGACGGTCCCAACGATTTCGAGATTTCATGACTTCGCAAGTCAACTTTTTTCCTGTGAGCTCTAGAGGACTAAGCCTCATGCATTTTCTCTTGGATCTGACGGCTATCGATCCTCTGCGCTAGATCTGATGGATGAAAAAAAATTTCCTTTTCTGCACCCTCCTCGTCCTTTCTGAGCTCGATCGATTACTTAGATCTATTCGTAGGGCTGATCTTACGACTGTTCTATTTGTCCTTTGTTTCTTTGTCTTGTCCTTCGACACTCTTTGTAGAATTCTCTCCATAAGAAGGAATTCCACGAATTCTTTAAAGAACTTACGAAGTTTTTCCCTTTTGCAGCTCTGTTTCCTCAAGATTTTATGGATTTCATAATTCTTTTCCTTTTGCAACTCTGTTTCCTCAATCTTTTACGAATTTTATGATTCTTTGCCTTTTGCAGCTCTATTTCCTCAATATTTTGAGCGTATTGCACTCTGCTTCCTCGCGTTTTCTTTCTGCAACGATCTTTTGACCGAATGGCTAACTATGCGTTGTTCTCCAAACTCTGTGAAGAATCTTTCATCCTGAGCTATCATTAACAGTTTAAATTCTTCGCTACTTAGGATCGGACTGCTCTCCAGACAATGTGAAGAGGCTTATGTCTGAAGCTCTAATACCATGATAAATTGAGAAGCAGAGAATACAGAGAAAGAACAGAGAAGAAAATAGTATTCAGTATATTGAGTATGTGAGAAAAGAGTACAATGAGAAAAGGGAAAAGAGTTGAGCTAAATAGGCTCAAGAAAATCAAGAAACGAAAGTATAGTTGTCCTGAACAGTTGGCAGTGTACAGTCAAACTATTGAGGTTACATTATATTTAACACTGACTGCTGACAAATCTCCAATTTATCTTTGCCTAGTGAACTAGTGTGATGCACTGTGTCAATGTGACCTTGAACATTTGCGTAACAAGCTTTGCATAACTTAGCTAGTTTTTTCTTCAAGACTCATCCTAATGGTGGTTGCAACATCTATGCGGGATATTCATGACTGTTGGGCTAATCACCAATCATTTTCCAATGTGAATCATCTTTAAATATGCATGCATCATTTGTGTAGCGCAAAACTCTGTATAATGTAGTTTTCAACAAAACTCAAAATTGGTGTATTTTCAAGGGTTCCTCAAAAAAAGAAATGGTTCATGAATGAACCTAAATCTCAACCAACTATGAAAGTAAATATAAATTTCCTCTATCTTCATCATCAACTTCCATTCTTATCTTGAGAGACATGTTCTCATTTCTTAATGACATATTTTTCCTTTTCAAATTGCCCACTTGTCTGAATTGCAAAGCATTCCTTCTGAGTTTTGATTGAGAATTTTTGAGTGCTTCACAAGCATTTCTAATGGTTGGCCCGCACTCCTTAAAGTGTCTATGAAACCTTATATATGATACCCTTTTACTCTCCCTAAGCGAAATGATCAGGTCTCCTTCTCTAGGTGAAGTGTGAGTCTTTTCAACAGACTGGCCCCTTTCAGGTATTACCTCTCCAAGTTTAAGATCTAGACTTATCCTTTTAGTTGAGGATCTTGTCATTGGATATGTAGTTTTAGTTAGATATACCACTGTAGGACTTTGTTTGACCTCTTTTCCCTTTAAAACTTCTGGAACCTTTGGAATTGACTACCTCCTTAGACCTAATGCATCTTTTGATTTTTGCGTGTGAGGTGTATTTTCAACTAATTTCTTCTTCATTTCCCTATTGTCCTGAAAAGACCGTTCTATGACATGCTTGGCTTCTTTAATATTCTCTTGCAATTCTTTGATAGCTTGGTCTTTATCCTCTTATTGCACCTAATCTTCATGTATGTCCTGAGTTGAATGTTCAACAAGTTGTATATGCAAGGAAGATATAGGTTGTCTTCTTGCAATTGATCTTGTGATTGGGCTGCTCACTCTGGGTATTTCCTCCACGTCATCACCAAATTGTAGCCTCCTACCCTTTTTCTTAGCCGGTTGGCTTGGTAGTGAGTCATCAATCTCCTTTCCCTTCCCTTTGTCCTTTTTTGTACACCTTATCTCTTTTCCACTTGACTGCTTAGAAACCACTTTTTTTGCAGGTGAGGGGGTGTCTCCTTTAGGATCTAGAAGGATGTTTGTTGAGGCCAAGAAGGGGTCCCATTCTTTTTTTACCTTCCCAAGTTCTTTGACCACTAACAATTTTACCAAGGAGAAGTGAAACAAACTGCTCTCCAGCTGACCATCCATAGATTATACTTTGTCTGCATTTTTCCTAGGCTTTTGTATATGTAAAAAGGTAGGTTTAAAGGGTTCTCTCTAGTAAAACGCATTAGAATCCTTATTTGATATTGATATACCATGTCAAATATTTCCTCACAAGTGAAATATCTTTGAACCACCCTTAACAACTTCTCATAATGCTCAAGTATGCATTCTCTAGGGGTGGTGGAACCAAATTTTTGTTTCTTGTACTTGGGTTTGAGAAAATCAGTGTAGAAAACTAGATCAAGGGGAATACCTTTAAACCACTTTCTCTTTCAATTAGAATCTCAGTTGCACCAACCACTGTCTCTTCTGACACTTGGAAGGTGAAATCAACAATTCTTGACTAAACTCCATTGAATTTGAGGGCCAATTCCTTTGTTACATGTGCATTGTAACCCTGGATCTTCTCACAAAACCTTATGCAACCAACCTGTTCAAATGAAACCCTAAATGATGGATCAGAATTCAACATCATTAAAGTCTGTGGCTCACACCTCAGCACACTACCTCCTTTGTGATATTTCTTCCTTCCTTGAGTATCCATGTTGTGGATGCAAGAATAAAAAAAAGGGGGCTCATAAAGATGAGGAAACTTCAAGGGTTGAAATATGTCAGTAGTCTTTGCACAACGAGAAACAAGGCTAAGGTTTACTTCATTGTCAAAGGGTTCATCATAGGGAACAACTAATTCTTGATCTCAAGTATGCAGGTGCATGGTATTTGGTAGAAACTAGGCTTTACCTTTCAGCACTTGCAGAACGAAAATAAGGGGTGCATAGCATGAGAAGAGGATATGTAGCGTGAGCAGAGCATGCGTAGTGCACTATCATGTATTTGCATAGTGGACAATAGGTATTTTGTAGCGAGTGGAGAAATTCGATCTTGATGTGGAGAAGAGGTTTGATCACTGGAGGAGGATGTTGTGCAGTGAAAAATAGGTGATAAAGACAAAAGTAAGTTGAGCAAATGAGATTTTGAAAGAGATAAGTCAGTTTGGGATGACAAGACACTTTGGGTAGCGACTAGGTACTTGAGCAACATCCTTACACAACATGTGTAATTTCCTACAATCTAAGTACAAAAACCACTTCATAGGTAATAAAAATGTCATAATGATCTTTGATGACCCTCCAATACACCATATGCCACTATTCTCCATGACATCATCAAAAAACCACCTCACCTAGACCTATGACTTGACTCTTTTTCATATGCCAAGTAGATTTTACTTGAAAATAACCCAATGACCTTAACAACATTTTATGAGAGACAAATATTTTAAAGGAACACAAACACTCAATGACTGAAGTTGGAATTCATTGATCTTCTCAAGACCAAATCATGACTTTGTAAATTGCTGACAACCCTATAACTCTACCTTGAAAATATAGATGCTAACATTTGGCTCCAATGGGGATTCTATCCTTCCTGTGAGGTAGCAGAGAACAAAAAACCAGGTGCCTTATCCATTGGGCTTATTTTGTCTAAAAAAGACTCTAAAAATGAAAAAATAAAATTACCGACAAACTTTTTTGAAGATCAATATTACTAGATAAACTCAACAGAACTTTAGGGCCTTCACTTCAGACTTCAATTTCTGTTGAAATCAAAACCTTCAGCTTCTCTATCTGAAAAATAAAAATGGTTATTTACAATGAGATGAAAAGACCAAAATACTTTTAAGAAAAGTAATGTTTGAGAATCATGTCATTCAGAGGTCCTCCACCAATGATATTTCCATTGAGCTCCTGCAGCAGATAAGCATTGCTCCCATGATAAACAATAATTCTAAATGGTCCCAGCCAGAGGTGGTCAAACTTTCCATGCTTCCCCTTATCTTCATTTATTTCATCCCACTTCAGCACGAGATCATCTACCTTGAAATCATCAACCTTTGTATGTATGTCAAAGACCCTTTTAATTTTTCTTCATGGAGTTGTGAGTTATTGAACACTTGCTCTCTCATTTTTTGTACATGAATGAGTTGATTTATCCTTCTTTGAGAATCATTTGGCTCAACCTCCTTTTCTTGTAGCAACTTCATCACTGGAACCCCTAATGAAGTAGGGAAAATTACATATGTTCCATATACAATATGAAAAGTTTATTTAGTAATAGACCTCTTAATGGTGATCCTATCATCCCACATTGCATAAATAAGTTTCTTGTGCCAAGCCTTATTTTTTTCCTGTAAAATATTTTTGATGATTCTTGTCAGGAACTTGTTGTATGACTCAACTAATCCATTATCCCGTGGGTAATAAGATGTGGAATGATCGAGAGTTCTGTTGTAATCACTGCAAAATTTTTCCATTCTCTTGGACTTGAACGATGTTGCATTATCATTTATGATTTTGGCTTGACAACCAAACCTAGACATAATGTTGCTTTCTAGAAATTGAATAATAATATCATCAATAGCTTTCCTTGTTGGAACTGCTTCAATCCATTTGATGAATTAGTCTATAGCTTTCAATATCCATCTATGTTGAGCTGAATATGGTGGATGCATATCTCCTATAAAATGAAGGCCCCATTTCCTAAACAATGCTTCAACAAAAATAGGTTTTAATGGAAAGGGTTTCCATTTCCTTTTTCCATAAAAAATATGACACTCATGACAACTTGACACCTCCTTATACACATCAAAAAAAATGATGGGCCAATAAAATCTTTCTCTCAATATCTTATGCATAGTGGTTTTCCAATAATGGTGCCATCAACAGTGACCTTTATGAAATTCTTTAATAGTTTGTTTTACTTATCCTTCAAATAAACAACTTAGAAAAATTCCACATGGATATTTCCAATTCATATAATCATCTAGAATACAAAATTTTTCTTCTTTTAACTTCGAAAATCTAGCTTTTGTTTTTCTTAGTTTAGGAGGAGCTTGTAAATTTATTAACACATAGATAATATCAAGATACCATGGAGATTCAAGAAATTTATGGGATACCTATGGGACTGCTTCTTCCTTTGAATTTTTTGACAGGTAAGCAATAAAATTTGTCCCCAAGACTTCATAATTGATTGTGTCATAAGTTTAGAATCCCATGACCTTTGAACATATGTGTAGGCTTTATCTCCAGGTCATACTCTAATAAGACAACTATCCATTTTTCTCTTCTTCCTTCAATATCAGACTAAGTTAAGATGCCTTTCACAGAATTGTTGGGCACATAAATAACAACATGAGAATGTAAAATATAAATTCTGAATTCTTTTAGGGATTTTACTAGTTAATATTATTTCTTCTCCATGATGTCATACTTCAAGGGAGAGTCTCTCATAATTCTGTTGTAATAGGCTATGGGCCTTTCAAAATTCTGTTCATCTTTTTGTAACAAGACACCAAAAATATTGTTATGATGCAAAAGAGAACAAGATGAAATCCTTTGCATAATATGGAATGACCAATATTGGTGCTTTGGTTAATGCTAGTTTTATGTCCTCAAAGGATCTCCTGGATTTTTGAGTCCACTTTATCTCTCTTCCTTTTTCTGAGCATGTAGGTAATTTACTTTATGATTTCAACCATATTAGGGATAAACCTCCTCATAAAGTTTATTCTTCCAATAAACGATTGTACCTCATGTTTTCTCATGGGTGTGTCAATCTTCAGAATTTCATCCACTCTGTTGGGTTCTGTCTTTATTCATTATTTCGAGATGATATGACCAATTAGTTTACCCTCTTGCATTCCAAATTTGGATTTTTTTGGATTTAATGAAATGGAAAACTTCCTACATTTCTGAAAAAATATTTTTAAATGTTTTATATGTTCATCATCAGAATCTGAAAACACAGTAATATCATCTAAATAAATGAAAATGAACTTATCTTTATCATCAACAAAATCTACATCCATATCCCTTTGGAAATTTTCCCCTGCATTCATGAGCCCAAAAGGCATCTTGGCATACATGAATGTACCCCATGGTGTTGTGAAATTTTTCATCTCTTGACCATCAAGACACAACATGATTTAGTTGTATCCAGAAAATCCATCAAGCATTGACATTTTATGTGATCCAACCACTTTCTCAAGAATGTAATCCATCCTGGGAAGAGGATAATTATCTTTGAGGGGAACTATGTTTAGATTTTGAAAGTATACACATAACCTTCTTTCACCACATTTATTTCTGACACAAAATAAGTTATCCAACCATTTAGAGAATCTTAAAGACACTATAATTTTAGCACCAAACATCTTTCTTATCTCTTTCTCAATTAATGGCAGGAACAAAGGATTAATCCTTCTCAATTTATGTTTGAAAGGTTTTTGATCATATTTTATTGGAATTACATGTTGAATCATCTTAGTGTCATAAACCTTCAAATCCTCATAGCTCTAGGAAAAAACATATGGAAAATCCTTCATTAGGCCGATATACCTTTCCTTGATTTATGGACTAAGTGTCTTAGACAGTTTGATAATCTTAGGATTTGAAAACATTTTTTTCTAATCTTAGATTTAAATATCTATAATTTGTTAGCACTCGGGAATTTCTTTGGGCTGTATCAAATAAAACCTCAAGGTAACAGTTTCAACCAACTTTAGATTGTGTTCTAACCTATACAACCAGAGAGGGCTCTCTCATATGTCTAATGAATGGTAATAACTCAAAGAATTTATCAATAAATGCACATACATCATATTATTCAATAAGATAGGTTTTTTTTTTGCTTTTAAAAGGGCCGGTAGGACAAACAAGGAAAAGGTACCATTGGGAAATGAAGTCAAGGCCTCAATTTCAATGCTTTTATAGTCAACAACTCGTTGGTTTCTTTCTACAAATTCGAGGCAAAATAGGTGTTATGATCAACAAATAAATGATAAGAGATGACAGATGGAAAGCATAAGAAATCCCACTACACTACAGGAATCAATCAGTGGATGAATCTAAAGTGCAACTTTAGAAGAAATTACACAGATTAATTACTAAACATAGAATCAAATGAAGATGAATTCTATAAAAGTAAACATTAACACATAAAAATAATCATTAGTGTGAAAGGAGCATCAAACCCAAATTCCTACCACTAACTCTCAGACAATGCTAGAAGAAAAACATAATCATGGAAAGTATATACAAGAAACACATATTGAACATAAAGACTATGATGAATCTCAAATTTCAGAAATAGGCAACTTCTACATTAACTTCAAAGAAATAAACAAGTCTTGATACCCCAAGGGTCCAACCCCTCTCTACTCTCGTACCATGAAATTTATAGCACTATAGGTCCTTTACATCTCACCATTTAGAAATCCAACCCATTTCCCAAAATAGAAACCGTTACAAACAACAAATGACACGTTTTAACTGATTTCCTACTTTTCAGGACGCGAAATTATGAAAAATAATCTTCAAAACACCACTTGTAATTATCAAAATGTAACAATTGTGTAAAATATGAGAATCGTTTTTGTATGTATGCTCTTTATAAAGAAAACCCTCTCTCGGTTTATTGAAAATCATCTCCCGTTGGTTCGAATACGTGTCGCAAAAACATGTATCAAACATAAAATCATGAAAACTGAAAAATAGGGCTCAAATATTCCTTCAAATATCCCAATCCATGACACCTTTTGAAAATATGAGAGATGTTTTTATTATTTGGATTTTCCTCGACAAAAACCTCTTGGTTATTTTAAAATTTATTCTCCAGTTTATCACAAAGTGATCTCAAAGTTTACCACTAAACCAGTAATTTACGCAGCTCGACACCATCTTCTGCGTGACAACATCCTCTGCAGGACAACATCCTCTACATCCTCTGCATGACAAAATTCTCTGCACAAAAACATCCTCTGCGTCCTTTTCAAGGAAACATCCTCTATGTCCTCTACATGACATCATCCTCTACATCCTCTACACGACATCATCCTCTATGTACTCTACGCGACAACATCCTATGTGCAACAACATCCTCTGCACGAAAACATCTGCTATGTGACAACATTCGCTACATCCTCTGCACAACAACATCATCTGTGTTCTCTTCACGATAGCATCCTCTGTGTGACAACATCCTCTGCGCGACAACATCCTATGCCTGACAGCATCCTCTGTGCGACAACATCCTCCACACAATAACATCCTCCCCATGGTGCGCAACAAATTTTGCAGCACGCAATTGAAAATGGAAATGGAAATAATAAATGATAAAGCTTCTTTTTGAAACTGACCCTTGGAGATGTTAGATTATGATAGGAATAAAAACAATATTAGTGTTAACAGGCATGAATTTGAAAACTACTGACATACCTCTAACCTTAGCTATGAAAATCATGGTGCTAACAACTAGCTCCAATGGGGATGTTATCCTCCCTATGAGGTAGTAAAGAACAATAGACCATGTGCCTTATCCATTGGGATATGCCCAAACCATATACTGTGATCTCCAACCTATAATCTGTTTCTCCACCAACTTATTCTGCAACTGAACCAAACCCAAACTGAAAATACAAATTAAAAAATGTTGAAAGAAATGCTCGCCATCTTGAGCTTATTTTCACCTACCTACCCTAATTGCTGAAAAAACTGCCAATCAAGTGAAATCAAAATGCTAATTCAACCATGCAATCACTTTATACACATTTTGTTTTCTTTGCACATGCTTTCTCCAAAACCTATTTATTGATGATTCATTAAAAAATGTATCTATAAATTCAAATCTCAAAAAATTAAAAACATTGGGACTATTTACCGCCTCCAACAAAACTACAAATGGATCCTCAAAAACATACATAAAACAATCATGTTTCACCCCTTCCATTACATCCTTGTTTTCATGTAATTCAACCTGTTGATTATGTTGGATCATGTTGTCATTGATGCCAATGGTTTGTCATTGATGCCAATGGTTTGATTACTTGGGAGATTGTTGGATCATATGTCATTGATGTAAATGGTTTGGTT
>SNQJ01S0011129.1:116445-160190 GCA_010110895.2 Picea sitchensis
AATGACAACAATGGGTAATGAATAAATGTTGAATGCTAATTGATGAGTTTTTGTGCAAGAGGGATGTTTTGGGAAAAAGAGCCCCACACTCATTCACCCCCCCCTCTAAGTGTGGTAGGTGTGTCCAACAGATTACCACAAAAAGGATGAAAAATATGTTGAGACTGTTGGAAATAACAATCTTTTGAATCAAAAGATAGTGCTTGCTAAAATGAAACCCCTAGTGACAAGAAATCCATATCTCACACTAACGTTGATTGACCATCGTATTTATTTCCAAGCTGGTAGTTGATCACAGGCTACAAATCTGAACTAAAATAACCTTCCATGTAATCAACAACAAGGTCATTCAAAGCATGAGAAGGTTGTTCGGCCTCTTCACTGATAACAATTTGCTCATGTAAGAAAATATCAATGTGAATGCAGTTAGACTTCACTCCTTCCTTTGTTACTCATGATTTACTTTCAACAATTCAAAGGAAAAAAACATAATGGAAGATAATTTTCTGATTTCTGATTTGAAATGTTGTAAATATTTTTCTTCAACAATTTGAAAAAAGAAAAGCACAATGGAAAAGTTATTTCACTTTATTCAAAACTTTCTTCATTTTCGTCATTGTTGTCATATGCACATTTGTAGATTTCTCTGGATTGCTGAAAACAATGATTTTCAGATCCAGAAAGTGCAATTGCTTGTTCGAAAGAGTCAACCTCATATTCATCATTGTACTGATCAAAACTAGGTTCACCAAAAATCTCTGTAATGTTATCAAACATGAAAATTGAGGCAGCGACTTGTTCTTCTCCAAGATGATCTGCAAATTCACTTTCATGGTTGTCTACAAATGCATACATAAAATAGTCAGTTTCTTGCTCATTATAACATGGATCCAATTTTAAATCAGTATCAAATCAATTTGAGAGAGTAGCATGTTCTTCAAAATGATCATCATTCTTTACAAACACATCCTCGTGACATCCTTCAAGAAAACTTATGACATGATCATCCTCCTTCATATTATGCACAGTCTGTGGTTCCTTAGCTTTCAATTTCTCATCCAAAATCTGATTTTGCAGCTCCTTGCATGCTTGAATATTGTCTGCAACTTCTTGAGCATTGTTGAACATCTGCTACAAATACATAGACTTCCACTCCATTAAAAGAAAATATAAGTCTGATTGAAAGGTTGTTACATAATGGAGAATGGAAGCAACTTTAGGAGGTTGGACTTCTTTAGGCATTTTATAATAAAGACTAGCAAAACTCCTACTGAAATTTGAGAAGGTTTCATCTTTCATTCTTCTCATGGCATAAAACTCTAAAAGGAGTATATCCCATGACTTTCTCTCACCCCAAAATCTATGGAAATCGTCCCTCAATTCATCCCATGAGATAATCGACCAAGGCTGCAAATATCTAAACCATGCTTTGGAATCTCCTTGTAAGGATTGAGAAAAGGCCCTCATAGACACATCATCATGTTCAATCTCAAAAATATCTATAAAATGCTCAAGACCTGAATATGTTTTTCATCTTAATTTCCATCAAGCTCTCCATCGAACCTAGGAAGGTACTTATAATGTTTCAGAGGAAATTCATCGAACCATATCTTTCTTGAATCTTGGAGGGTACATGATTAAGAAAAGAAGGTACAAGCTAAGATTTGGTTTCATTAATCTCACAAGAATGATCATGAACATCATGTGGGTCAGAGGAAGGAGCTTGGTGAATATCAGTTATACAAGAAGGAGGTATACCTATAGTTTGCAATGAAGGATATACAAGGGTAGATATTTGGGCCTCATTTGAATGTCGTAAGTGAAGCAATATTCTTTTGAAAAACTTAGTAAAGGAAAAGAAGATATTGATAAAACAAAAAAGTACTTGAACTAAATTTAAGCTCGAGTACCTGATTTTTCCATATTTCTCTTCCATATCTCTGTCAACAGGTCTCATTCTCCAGTGGAGTCTTTGAATCACATTTGAATCTTGATTAGAGTCGCCAGGTGAATGGTACAACCACCTTGTGTTTGACCTATTTTCACCATCATAAGTCAAATATGATCTTTGTCATTTTTTCCTAGGAAAATTTCACCTTCTATCCCCAACAACGGTGCTAAAAACGTTAGCACTTGGGAATTTATTTGGGTTGTATCATAGAAAAACCTGAGGTAACAAATTAAACCAACTTTAGATTGTATTTTGACCTATACAACTAGAGAGGACTCTCTCATATGTCTACTCATTGGAAATAACTAAAAGGATTCATCAATAAAAGCACAGAGGTCAGATTCTGCAATAGGGCAGGTTTGTTTTTGTTTTTAAAATGGATGGTAGGAACAACAAGGAAAATGTACCATTGGGAAATGGAGTCAAGGCCTGAATTTCAATGTTTTTACAACCAACAACTGGTTGGTTTATTTCTGCATATTCGAGGAAAAATAGGCTCTATGGTCAACAAATAAACGATATGAGATGAGAGATGGAAAGGAGAAGAAATCCCACTACACTACATGCATCAATAAGTGGATGAATCTTCAGTGCAACTTTAGAAAAAAGGACACAAAGATTAATTACTAAACAGAGCATCAAATGAAGATGAATTATGTAAAAGTAACCATTAACACATAACAATCATCATTAGTGTGAAAGGAGCATTAGACATAGACGAATTCCTACCACTTACTCTCAGAAAATGATAGAAGTAAAACATAATCATGGAAATGATATACAAGAAACACATATTGAATATAAAGACCGTGATGAATCTCAATTTCAGAAAGATGCAACTTATGCATTAACTTCAAAGAAATAAACAAGTCTTGATCCCCCAAGGGTCCAACCCCTCTCTAATCTCGTACCAAAAAATATATAGCACTATAGGTCCTTTACATCTCACCATTTCTAAATCCAATCCCTTTCCCAAAATAGAAACCATTACAAATAGTAAATGACAAGTTTTAACTGATTTCCTGCTTTTTAGGAGGTGAAATTATGAAACATAGGCTTCAAAACACCACTTGTAATTGTCAAACTGTAACACTTGTGTACACTCTGAGAACGGTTTTTGTATATAATCTTTTTATAATGAAAAACCTCTCTCGGTTTCTTGAAAATCATCTCCATCTGGATAGAATACGTGTTGCAAAAACATGTCTCAAACAAGAAATCATGAAAATGGAAACATAGGGCTCAAAGATTCCTCTGAATCTCCTAATCCATGACACCTTTTACAAATATGAGACTTTTTTATTATTATTTGGCTTGCACTGGACAAAAACCTCTTGGGGATTTTCAAAATTCTTCTCTAGTTGGTCATAAAGTGATCTCAAAGTTGACCACTAAACCAGTCATTTACGCAGTGCGACAACATCCTTTACACGACATCCTCTACGCGACAACATCCTCTGTGTGACAACATCCCTTGCACAAAAACATACTTTGCATCCTTTACGTGACAACATCATCTATGTGACAACATTCTCTATGTGACAACATCCTCTGCACGACAACATCCTTTGCGAGACAAAATCCTTTGCACGACAACATCCTCTACATCCTCTACACGACATAGTCCTCTCTATCCTCTGCGCGACAACATCCTCTGTGAGAAAACATCTTTTGCATGAAAAAATCCTCTACATGAGACAATCCTTTGCATGACAACATCCTTCATGCGGTGCACAACAAATTTTGCAACGCATAGTGAATTTTGCAGCGCGCTATTGCAAATGGAAATGGATATAATAAATGATAAAGCTTCCATTTGAAACCGACCCTTCGAGATGTTAGATGATGTTAGGCATAAAAAAAAATATTGGTTTTAACAAGCATGACTCTGAAAACTATTGATAGACCTCTAAACTTAGCTATGAAAATCATTGTGCTAACATAATCTTTTCTTTTAGAGGAGTACCCAAAGAAAATACCTTCATCACATCTGGATTCAAACTTTCAAAGGTTCTCATCTTCTCTTCTTATGTAAAAATTTTCTTCCAAAAACCTTAAGATGTTTGACATTTTTTGTCTTGCCTTTCCAAAATTCATATGGAGTTTTGTCACTGTTAGCTTGAATTTGTTCTCTATTCAGAATAAAAATAGTTGTGTAGACTACATCCCTCCAAAATATATCTAACAATTTATCTTGATTTAGCATAGTTCTGGCCATTTCTTGTACAATCCTGCTTTTCCTTTCAGCCACTCTATTTTGTTGAGGATTTCTTGTATCTGAGAAGTGTCTTCTTATTCCATGATCTTCGCAAAATCATTAAAATCATCTGAGGTGAATTCTCCTCCATTATCTGACATTCGATATTTTATCTTCAAATTTGTTTCATTTTCAACTAATGCTTTAAACTTCCCAAAGGCTTATGATTTATTCTTGAGAAAGGTTACCCAAGTCATTCTTGTGTAATCATCATTGATCGGGATGAAGTGACCATTACCTTGCAGAATTTGTGATTTGGTTGGCCCACAGAGATAAGTTTGGATGATTTCCAATGGTCTTGATGTTGAATATTCATTGGTTTTAAATCTCACTCTTGTTTGTTTCCCACGTTGACAATGTTTAAAAATTGGGTTTGAGGGCCTAATGAGTTTTGGCATGCCCCTTACTTCTTGGTTTTTATTGACCTTGAATGAGTTGTCAAATCTTAAATGTCCTATTCTCTTATGCCATAACCAACTTTCATCTGTTTGTCCCACAGAATATACTTATCTTCCAATTTTATTTAGAATGTATACATTGTTTGGAGTTCTAATTGTTGTTGCTACCAATATTCTAGTGTCTTCTTTTCTTATTCTCCATTCCTAGGATTTAAACAAGAGTGTGTGTCCCTCGTCACACAACTAGCTGAAACTTAGAAGGTCATGCTTTAAACCTTCAACCAAAAGAATGTTACCTCTTTTTTCCTTCTGACTTCCAAGGATGACTTTATCTTTCCCAATTCTCTTGGAAGATTTATTATCTCCAAATGAAACAAATCCTCCATTCTCTCTCTTTATATCAAAGAATTTGTTTTTTATCACCAGTCACATGCTTTAAGCATCCACTCTCTATGTACCAATAGATTTCTTTGTCTTGAGCATGCATTCCTAAATTACATTCTTCCTGAAAACTCTTCTCTTGCTTCTTCTTGCAGACTTTGGTGGAAGTACTAACAACAATATGTTTTTTAATAGGGGCATGCGTTCAATTTTTTCAATCCTAAGCTTTATGGCCAAAATTATGGCATTTATAACATTCAATATCATAGTTAAACAATGGATCAAATGAATTCATGTTTCTATTGTCAACAAGATTTTTGACTTTGTTGTTCATATATAATTATTTATTGGAGCATTGTACATGCCTCCATTTCTTCTTTGGTCATTTCTTAGATATGCTCTACATTCTATTGCCTTATGTCCAAAATATTTTCATGAAAAAAAATTACCAAGAAAGAGATATTCATACATGTTCATAGTAGGTCTTCTTGGTGTCATAACCTTTCTGAATTCATTCTTCTTGTGAAGGACAATTGGCTTCTATTGATCAGGGATTTCTTCATTGGTGTTCTCATTATGCTTAATGGGATTTTTGAGGGACATAACACAACTCTTGTATTCTTCCTTGGTTCTTTGTAATGTGGGGTTGGGATTGTAACCAAGTATAGTTTTTTCGAATGGTGATCTTTTATTATTGAGCTTATTTTCTAACATCATGGAACTTTTTTCAATTTTTTTACTATTGTTCAACTCAGCTATAATTACATTGATTTCCTTCATTAGGGAAAAACATTATTTTTAAATTTTATCACAATCTTCTTCTTTGTTATGAAGTTGACTCATTATTTCCTCTTCAAATTTCTTCTGTTAATATAGTTGAGAAACCATATCAGAATTATGTGACAATTCTAATTATCTATTCTTTCTTCTGAGCCTTTTTATTTCATCTAGGAAACATAGTAATTCTCCTTCAAGATCAAGATCTGCATGTTCATTTTCTCCAATTTTGGGGATGTTGTCATTGTATTCATACTCATTGGAATATATTTCTTGGGCCTTGAAGAAAACATCTTCTTCAATATCTTCATCACTTTCAGAAGATGACTAGTCATTCTCTTTGGAATATGCATTCTTCTTTTTTTTCTGGAAGTATTTGTTCCTTTGAAATTTACACTTGCTTTTTTCATTGGAGTTAAAATCAAATTTATTTTTGTTGTCCTTGTTTTTATTACGAGGGAATTTGGATGCAAAGTGTCCTACTTCACCCAAATTAAAACATTTGAAAGAAAGATTACCTTTATATTTTTAAGTTCTTCTTTGGAGCCTTCTTACTGTTAGCACTAGGAATCACCCTCAAATTGCATAGAAGGTAAGCCAAGTACTTATCAGGTTATGTGTAAATGTAAATGAGGTTTAAAGAGGTCAAATGGACAAGACTCAAGATAATAATGTTCTAACTCGGAAATCTGGGTTGGCATGCACAGACAATTGAGGTCTTGGCTAACTTCAGTCAGTAAGTGGGAGTAAAGGTGAATATAGGGAAGACTTTGATGAGAAAAATGTGTAGGTTTACTATAGACATCAGGTCTGTAAGCAACCTAAGGAAGAAAAACTCAAAACACAAGATCTTCTTGAATTCAAAGTTTAAGGACACTAAAGAAACATCATAATAATATTATAATCAAACATCCATCATAATATCACTATAATAATTCATGTGAATATTTCAAGAATGAATACTTCAAAATCAGAGGAAAATAAGCTGGAGTAAGAAAGTTGAATTCTATTAATCAAGATGTCTCAAATCAGGTACATAACCAGTTCACAGAAACTTCATCAAAATATTACAGCATAAGGGAGCCTAGCTCAACCATTCAAACCTACTAAATCATTTAGACTATCTATTTAAAACAAAAGGGGAGGAAACAGCTAGAGGTGTGAGCTGGCCTTCTTCCCATGAAAATCTGCAAGTAGTTATTCCATCTAACAACTTAAATTAACAACTGTTCTATAAAAAGGGAAAATGTTAGCCACTGATCCAACCAACTTTGAACTAACTTTATCTTCTTGATACACATCTCTCTGCATGCCAAGTGTCTTTTAGATGATTGTAACTATCATCATGCTTCCAGCTACTATCTTTGTCTTTCTCCACATTAGCAACCATCCACGAGAATGATATTTCAAGCTCCTTGATTCCTAGTACTTGTTGGTAGCTTCATTCATTAGCACTTTGGGTAGTGATCCTTTGTATCATATTCACCAAATTCCTTAATTTCTTAGCACGACCTCCAAACTAGGCATCTCGAATGGGTAGCGCCACACCTATGTGCCTTTGTCAAAATTCAGACTCTGTCCAAAATTTCAGTAGTGCTACGTTTGTGTGCTTCTTTGATGAATTTGACCTCTTTCTAAAATTTTAGTAGTGCCTTCCTATGTGTCTGAGTACAATTTGGTAGTGCCTCGACTGAATTCGTAGCACCACATTCCAATGCCAATAGATTTGGTAGCACCCCCGGGTAGTTAGCAGCGCCATCGCTACATCAGTCTTAGGTGATTAGGAAACATTAGAGGTAACAGACTGATAGGACATGAAAATTAGACAATTCTGTAGTGCCATAGCAATACGGAATATCTACGCTACTAATGTTGAAGAGATTAATTCTTTACAGAACACCAAAAACTTTGAGCAGTATGCATTAGAATCCTGTATAGGTGGCAAAAGTAGTATTCCCTTAATTATTTATCCTTGCAAAAAGGGGCCATTCCCAAAAATGGAGCTTACTTTTCACCAATCACTTCATCAACCTGACACTCTTTCTTGTAGAAGGAGGAATTCCCTTTAGCACAACAACATGCTTCCCTTTAGCAGTAACAATCTTCTTCACTAGATCTGTGCTTTCCTTGGCTACTGGATTCTCCTTTTCAAAAGCAGCTTCAACCAACACATTCAAGTTTCTTTGAGCCATCTCATCTTTTAATTGTTTCAACTCTATTTGTTGGCACAAGGGAAGACCCAGGGTTCAACGCTACAACAATGCACCAACAAAACCTTAACTACTAGCCCTTTTGAAAACACTTGCGAAGCAGATGAAGTCTCACCTGAGGTAGAGGCAGGGGTGGTTGGAGGACTCAGGTGTATTCAACCCTAGTTGGGACATAGATCTGTGATTATAATACTTGATAGAGCACTTAGCATCGTTAGTTCATCATTATTTAACTAATATCTAATCCGTAGAGAAAATAGAGCATCGCAGCATTCACTCTGATCTAATGTATTTAAGCACTTAGCATAAATAAATGGACCAGATCTAGTAGATTCAAGCACTAAGCACATTCACCTATATCAGATCTAGCATTCAGATTCATCATAAGCACAAAGTGTAAATAGATATGTTAATCTATCTATATCAAGCACTTAGCAAATAACACATAAATACACCAGCACATCACACAAAGCAGAGCAACACAGCATATACGTGGTTCACCCCCACCCTAGGGCTACGTCCACCAACTCTTCTACTTTATTAGTCTTCAATCAGATACATGCACAGAGCCACAAAACCCTACTCATCATAAGACATAAGATCTATGCAACTCGCTAGATCCTTCTTCCTTGCATTACAGCACAAATCCCTTCACAGTCTGTTACAACCACTTGCACTTAGCTCTACAAGTCTCTCACACTATGCACAAAGAATTTACAAACCACACTTGCACTTAGAACAACATCACGTAGATGCCTCTTCTTCTTCCCTTACCTCGCCTAGACACCTATTTATATATTACAAAATAGGCCTAAGCATGGGTAATCCCATGGGATGACATTCCCATACCCATTACATATTCCCAAATCCCAAAAAGGACCCAAAAAGGGTTGAGATCCCGCGATATCTTCTTTGTATTGCATTCTACATTTGACAAGCTATCAAATTACCAAAATGGTCAAACATGATCAAGAACACTCAAAGCTTGGTCAAGGACCAACAGGGCCCCAACACTCACATGTGACTCCTCCTGAGTCACTTTGGCATGACTAGTTCTGCTTCGAATGTCTCAAGATTGGCTCAAGCTACTTTGACTTGTTCCAATGATACGACCTCCTGTTCAACAAACTCTTAGATGAATACATCGTTGATAGGTCCCTCTAGACGTTGTTTAGTTGTAGTGACAACTTGCTCTAGCTCTGCTCCTTGTCCTTCTACCTCTGTAAACAATTGGTACGCCTTTTCTTGTACAGGTTGGAGTTTCTGAGTTACCTCCATAACTGTGCTCTGGATAGTGTGGATATACTCTTGGGCAGTCTGCTACTCTTGGGATCACTTCATTCTTTCCAAAGATGACAGGGGATTCAACTGTGCCTGCATATTTTTAGCTTGATACTTCACCTCTTGGAGCTGCGAATCCAGTGCCTTCAGTTTCGGGTTCTCCGTGAGTTTTTCATAGGTCTGGGCATTGTGATCAGTGAGTTTCTTACATTCCAGGGTAAGAGCCTTTAGCCTTTCAACTATTCTCCAGGCAGTTGCTTCTCTTTGGTCTCTTACATCGTGTGGGGTCTCAAGTACAGTGCATATCTCCAAATCTGCTATGCGTTGTTGTAGATAATGGATGGCTTCTGCGCGCTAGTTCACCTGTTGTGTAAGTCGGTCTTTTGCCTTGAATTCTAAGACTATCACAAAGCGAAGTTCTCTGTTGACCGCTTCTTTTACTTCGAGTTGCTCCGCAAGAAACTGTTCCTTTTCTTGTTGTAGCTGTGTTTTTTCTTGATTAAACTTCGCTTGGAGAGAAAGATTTTCCTGTTCTGCAGCACTGCGTTGCTCTACAAGTACTCCTTGTACTTGTGTCAAATCCTGGGTGGATTCTTCTGTTTCCTCTTGTTCTCGTTAATCTCCCCAACGACTATATTTCTTCGCCATGGCAAAGTGCCATGTGACGATGTTCTATTATCACGGCGAAGCTCCACTTTTGAAAATTTTCCTTCTGCGAGGTTCCTTCTGTATCTTCCTGCAACTTTTTGATCTTAGCTCTCTTCTTACTTAGTTTTCCAGACTTCTCTCCAGTGAGTTTCATCTTGGTATTCCTTTTCCCATTATGATTCTTATCTTCTTTTGGCAGAGTTACTTCACGTTGTTGAGATTCTTTGCTAGGATTCGAGGATGATCCTTCTTCTTTATCTGGAATAGGTACTTCAATCTTTTGTGGGTCTTCTAGTGTTCTTGTAACTTTGACATCCAGGTCTCTGGTGTTAAATAGTTTCGATCTGTTCTTATATTCTTCAATCAAGTGTGTGATCCTTCTAGTCATGAATTCTTTTAACTCTTGCTTCTGTTGTTCTAAAACGTCTTCTTCTTATTGCCTTCTGGCATGATCTCTTTCAATCCAAGGTTTTCCTAGTAGCATAGTAAATGGGGCACCGTTCTCAATAAATTTAATAATCTCAAAATATTTCTCTGTCGAGGTTCCTTTGGAAATCATAGGTATACGGGTGAGCTTTCCACATAGGTTTATCAAATTTCCTTTGAATAGTCTTATTCCTCCTAATGAAGGAATCATAGCAGGCCTCCCTATAGCTTCCCAACTTCTCTCTATAATCATATTCACCTGTGTTTCCTCATCTAGAACACAGTCAATGTCGAAGTCTCCTATTCTTACTTCAATGCATTCTTTTTCTTTGAAGATCTCTGATAATCTGACATGTCGGTGGTCATTCAGGGTTTCTCTCATCTGTAACAATACTTTCTTTGATTCTTTCTGGGATTCTACCATATTCTTAGTTTTCGAATTTTCCTTAGGGTTTTCTTGTTTCAAATTCATTTTTTCAACTTTAGGAATCGTTCTAGGGAAATCCAATCATTCATGGTCCATAGATTTACAGCAAAGACAACTATGTCTTCTCCCAGGGCATTCCTTAGCAAGATGTCCTAATTTTCTGCAACTGTAATAGAGGATTAATCCTCTCTTTATTTTAACTGATCCCCAACCCTTTTTGTACTACGCACTAGGATCGTGGTAGCTAACCTGCAAAAAATTATTTCTAGGATCCTGCATCCATTTGTTAGTCCAAATATTATTTCTATGCATAGGTATAACATATCTTTCACTATTCTTATTAGATCTACTCATATCAAATCTTCTTTCATCTATTAACTCCCTAGTTTTCAAGCTAGGACAGAATCTATCAAACATACCTAGATCCATACTGTTGGAACAAAAATTTCCACTTATGTTACTTCTACAGAGCACAAACCTTTCAGATCTAGAACTTTTCAATATTCTTACCTTTATCAGAGAACAGAGCTTTTAGATCTTACCTCTTTTAATAAAAAAATCTCATTTTTGCCTTTCTCAAAGAACAAAGCTTTTAGATCTTACCTTGTTTCTTCAGATCAAAATTCTTTTCCTTATCACAGAGCTTGTCAAACTAAGTAGAGTAATGTGCACTAGAGAAATAGATTTACGCATAGAGATTTCACAATTTCAGGTCAGATCTTTCCATAAAGCTTCTTCTTCCTCAGTTCCCAACAATCATAGCTTCAGGTCCCAACAACAGAACCATTTTTTGGCACAGGGGTAGACCCAGGGTTCAATGCTACAACAATGCACCAATAAAACCCTAACTACCGACCCTTTCGACAACACCTGCAAAGCAGATGAAGTCTCACCTGAGGTAGAGGTCGGGGTGATTGCAGGACTCAAGTGTCTGCAACCTTAGCTGGGACATAGATCTATGATTATAATACTTGATATGGAACTTAGCACCATTAGTTCATCATTATTTAACCAATATCTACTCCATAGAGAAAACAAAGCATCACAGCATTCACCTCGATCTAATGTATTTAAGGACTTAGCATAAATAAATGGATAAGATCTAGCAGATTCAAGCACTAAGCACATTCACCTATATTAGATATAACATCCATATTCATCATAAGCACAGAGTGTAAACAAATCTATCTATCTATCTATATCAATCACTTAGCAAATAACACATAAATACACCAACATGTCGCACAAAGCAAAGCAACACAACATATATGTGGTTCACCCCCACCCTGGGGCTACATCCACTAAATGTTCTTCTTTATTAGCTTCTTCAATCACATACATGCACAGAGCCATGAAACCCTACTCCTCATAAGACAAAATATCTACACAACTCACTAGATCCTTCTTCCTTGCGTTACAACACAAATCCCTTCACATTCTGCTACAACCACTTGCACTTAGCTCTGCAAGTCTCTCACACTATACACAAAGAATTTACAAACCATAGTTGTACTTATCACAACATCACATATATGCCTATTCTTCTTCCCTTACCTCACATAGACATCTATTTATATATTAGAAAATAGGCCTAAGCATGGGTAAACCCATGGGTCGACATTCCCATACCCGTTGCATATTCCCAAATCCCAGAAAGGACCCAAAAAGGGGCTGAGATCCCGCGATCTCTGCTTCATCTTGCACTCCACATTTGACAGGCTTTCGAAGTCCCAAAATCATCAAACATGACCAAGAACCCTCAAAACTTGGTCAAGGGCCAACACTGCTTTGAGCTTTCTGTTCTGAGACTGAAAGTCTTTGTTTTTCCTATAGAGGTTCTTGAGTTGCCTATGAAGAGGTAGGGCTCTTATTGTTGTGAATCTTACTAATTCAAGAGGGTGGTTGTATCCATCCATGAGTTATTTCATCTTAATTATTTGAGATAGGGCTTCAAATTTCAGACAAGCCACCTCCTTTCTAGCTTGCCTGAGTTGTTTAATCAATATTTTGAAGGTCTGGTTGTTAGGTGGAATTGTGATGTGGACAGTCTCAAATGGATTTTTCATGGCTTCATCTTCCTTTTGCATAGGTATTACTTCTTCTATCTCAACAGGCTTCTCAATTCCTTTGCTCTTGTATTTCTTCTTCTTCAGAATGGAAGCCACATACTTCTCAATGAATTCATCCTTATCCTTCTTCTTCTTTGGAAAAGAAACCTTTGGTAGGACCTATTCTTCAAAATCCTCCTTGAGAGTTGTTGACCTTGTGAAAGGCTTTCGGCTCTTAGTTCTAACTACTGAAGAGGATGAAAAGAAGTGTAGTTTCCTTCCTTTCTTGGTTGTGGCTTTAGTAGAGGAAGGGACTTCTTCTAGTTCTGGTGTGAGAGGGGGTGAAAGGTCTCTCTGTGGAGAATGGTAAGCCTCCTCCTCAGTTCTTGCACCCTCCTTAATGGCTTCTTGATATTGAACATGAGCTTTACTCTTTCTTTTCTTGCTAGCACCTGTTGGAGCATCCCTGGTGGATGGAAAATAGATTGCTATCTGTGACTGAGGAGTAGCTTCTATGTCCAATTTCATGTGAGCAATAGTAATGAAGTGTTCCCATGAGATATTCCTCTTTCTCAGCTCTTCAGAAACCAACATTCTAATCAATCCAGAATGAAAAATGCTAGTATCCACAACCTTTGATTTGGATTGAACCCTGTCTGACATCTTGCCTATGCTCCTTAGCAAATAGAAGGGAATGTCCATTTCAACTTTTCCATTAAAATGGAACAAAATCCTTATATGGTAATGGAATAGTGTATTGAAGCTCCCTTCACATGTGAAGTAACTTTGAATGATCCTCAATATTTTATCAAATTCTCCAACCAGATGATTTCTTGGTACCCCTTTGGACAGATTGTCAGTTTGGTATTCAGGTTTAAGGAAGTCTTTGGCAAAGGCTGCATCCAAGGCCATGGATTTAAACCAATTCTCCCCAATGATATGGATCCCTGTAGCTGCTGAAATAGAGGTCTCAGAGACCTCAAACTCTGGGTCCCCTACCTTGGTCTTCGGGCCATCAAAATGTAAGGCAAACTTCCTTTCCACATCAAGATGAGCTCTTTGAATATTTTGGTAGAATGTGAGGCAACCCACCCTTTGGAAAAATTCTCTATCCAATGGCTCTGCCTCCAATAAATGCATGTCTGCAGGCTCAGTTCTAACCACATTACCTCCCTTGTGCGACCTCTTTTTCTGAGTTGTCCTCATAGTTTAGAATGAAAGATTAAGAGATATGGAGTGGGATGTACCAAAGCAAGACAAAGGCAAGAACAATAAATTTGAATCCTGATGGATCGCTCCCTTCAAAATTTCTGAGGTATTCTTGAATAACACTTATAAGTTGTAGAATTTTGAGGATGAAGAAGTTTTTGGTGGCCCTGTCAATGGGCATTTTCTCAAAAAGTACTTTGCTTGATCCATGCACCAAGAATGCTAGCACTAGGAATCACCCTCATATTTCATAGAAGGTAATCCCAGTACCCATCAGGTTATGTGTAAATGTAAATGAGTTTTAAAGAGGTCAAATGGACAAGACTCAAGATAATAATGTTCTAACTCAGAAATCTAGGCTAGCATGCACAGGAAATTGAGGTGTTGGCTAAATTTAGTCAATAAGTGGGAGTAAAGGTCAATAGAGGGAAGACTTTGATGAGAAAATGTAGAGGTTTACTATAGACATAAAGTCTGTAAGCAACCTAAGGAAGAAAAACTCAAAACACAAGATCTTCTTGAATTCAAAGTTTAAGGACACTAAAGAAACATCATAATAATATTATAATCAAACATCCATCATAATATCACTAGAATAATTCATGTGAATATTTCAAGCATGAATACTTCATAATCAGAGGCAAATAAGTTGGAGTGAGAAATATGACTTCTATTAATCAATATGTCTCAAATCAGGTACATAACAAATTCACAGAAACTTCATCAAAATATTACAGCATAAGGGAGCCTACCTCAACCATTCAAACCTACTAAAGAATTTAGACTATATATTTATAACAAAAGGGGAGGAAACAGCTGGAGGTGTGATATGGCCTTCTTCCCATGAAAATATTCAAGTAGTTATTCCATCTAACAACTTAAACTAACAACTATGCTATAAAAAGAGAAAATGTTGGCCACTGATCCAACCAACTTTGAAATGACTTGATATTCTTGATACACATCTCCCTGCATGCCAAGTGTCTTTCAGATGCTTGTAACTATCATCATGTTGTCAGCAGCTATCATTTCCTTTCTCCACATCAACAACCATCCACAAGAATGATATTTCGAGCTCCTTGATTCTTGGTACCTGTTGGTAGCTTCATTCAATAGCACTCTGGGTAGTGAACCTTTGTAGCATCTTCACCAAATTCTAGTAATTTCATAGCGCGACCTCCAAACTAGGCATGACAAGTGGGTAGCGCCATGTATGTGTGCCTCTGTCAAAATTCAGCCTCTATCCAAAATTTCAGTAGTGCCACGCCTATGTGCTTTTGTGTTGAATTTGACCTTTGTCTAAAATTTCAATAGTGCCTTCCTGTGTGTCTGCCTACAATTTGGTAGTGCCTCGACTGAATTCACAACACCACATTCCAATGTCGATAAATTTGGTAGCACCCCTAGGTATTTAGCAGCACCATCGCTACATCAGTCTTAGGTGATTAGGAAGCATTAGAGGCAACAGACTGATAGGATATGAAAATTAGACAATTCTGTAGCACCATAGCACTACAGAATTTCTGCACTACTACTATTGAAGAGATAAATTCTTTGCAAAACACCAAAAACTTTGAGCAGTGTGCATTAGAAGCCTATATAGGTGGAAAAATTAGTATTCCCTTAATTACTTATCCTTTCAAAATGGGACCATTCCCAAAAATGGAGCTTACTTTTCACCAATCACTTCATCAACCAGACACTCCTTCTTGTAGGAGGACTTCCCTCTAGCACAATAGCATGCTTCCCTTTAGCAGTAACAATATTCTACACTAGATCTATGCTTTCCTTGGATAATGGCTTCTCCTTTTCAACAACAGCTTCAACCAACACATTCAAGTTTCTTTAAGCCATCTCATCTTGGAATTGTTGCAACTCTTCTTTGAGCTTTCTGTTATGAGAATGAAAGTCTTTGTTTTTCCTATAGAGTTTATTGAGTTCCCTATGAAGAGGTTGGGCTCTTCTTGCTATGAATATTGCTAAGTCAAGAGTGTCGTTGTAGCCATCCATGAGTTCTTTCATCTTAATTCTTTCAGATAGGGCTTCAGATTTTAGATGAGCCACCTCCTTTCTAGCTTCCCTAAGTTGTTTAATCAATCTTTTGAGGGTCTGGTTGAAAGGTGGATTGGTGATGTGGATAGTCTCAACATGGTTTTTTATGGCTTCATCTTCCTGTTGCATAGGGATTACTTCTTCTATCTCAACAGGCTTCTCAATGTCGATGCCCTTGTCTTTCTTCTTCTTCAGAATGGAAGCCACATACTTCTCAATGAATTCAACCTTATCCTTCTTCTTCTTTGGAAAACAAACCTTTGGTGGGACCTGTTCTTCAACAACCTCCTTGAGAGATGATGACCTTGTGAAAGGCTTTCGACTCTTAGTAATAGCTTCTGAAGGGGATGAAGAGAAGTGTAGTTTCCTTCCTTTCTTTGTTGTGGCTTTAGTAGAGGAAGGGACTTCTTCCAGTTCTGGTGCAGGAGGGTGTGAAAGGTCTCTCTGTGGAGAATGGTAAGCCTCCTCCTCAATTCTTGCAACCTCCTCAATGGATTCTTGATCTTGAACATGGGCTTTACTCTTTCTTTTCTTGCTAGCACCTGTTGGAGCATCACGGGTGGATGGAAAAGGGCTTGTTATCTTTGACTGAGGAGTAGCTTCTATGTCCAATTTCATGTGAGAAACAGTAATGAAGTGTTCCCATGATATGTTCCTCTTTCTCAACTCTTCGGAAACCAACATTCTAATCAATCCAGAATGAAAAATGCTAGTATACATAGCCTTTGATTTGGATTGAACCATGTCTGACATCTTTCCTATTCTCCTTAGCAAATAGAAGGGAATGTTCATTTCAAATTTTCTAGTAAAATTCAGTAGAAGCCTTATATGGTACTGTTATAGTGTATTGAAGCTCCCTTCACATGTGAAGTACCTTTGAATGATCCTCAATATTTTATCAAATTCTCAAACCAGATGATTTCTTGGTACACCTTTGGACAAATTATCAGTTTCATATTTAGGTTTAAGGAAGTCTTTGGCAAAGGCTGCATCCAAGGCCATGGATTTAAACCAATTCTCCCCAGTGATAGAGATCCTTGTAGTTGTTGAAATAGAGGTCTCAGACACCTCAAACTATAGGTCCCCTACCTTGGTCTTTAGGCCATCAAAATGTAAGGCAAACTACCTTGCCACCTTAGGATGACCTCTTTGCATATTTTGGTAGAAAGTGAGGCACCCCACCCTTTGGAAGAATTCTCTAGCCATGGGATCTTCCTCAACTAAATGCATGTATGCAGTCTCAATTCCAACCACATTACTTCCCTTGTGCGACCTCTTCTTCTGAGGAGTCTCCATAGTTTAGGATGAAATATTAAGAGCTATGGAGTGGTGATGACCAGGAAAACAAAGAGTCGGACTTCAAAAGAATCTGATAGTGAAGAGTGGCTTCCTCTTTCTAGGAATTCTCCCTAACTCAGACTGATTGCTAGCTTAGGAAACATTGGTTGTGAATTTCTCTCCCTTGATTGTGTACAGATGCTAAAACTGAGGAAAACACATATGGTGAAGGGATACATTGTAATTTTATTTAAAAAATGGGTTGAAAATAGTCCAATTCAAAAGATATAGGAGGAAGGGGAAAAAAGTAGCATCGTTTTAGTAGCGTTTCTGGGTAGCACATTGCACATACTGGAGATGAAACTTGCTTGGAAACTGAGATCTTGGGAGAAATGGAAATTAGATGTCTTACTATCGATACCAAGCGATGGTAACTGCAGGTTTGAGTGGAAGGAAAATTGATAGGAAGGCGTGAGGAAAATATCTCCTCCAGCTATGTAGGCATGATAGCTACCAAAACTATGAGTGATATATTCTCCTTGAAATTGATATGCAAAGCGGGGAAATCATGGAATACCTAGAGAACGATGACAACTCGAAGTTTCAGAAAAATACTAGTAAAGTATCACGAGCAACTCATCCTTTGAATCCACCTCAACATTGGATCTGGTAGCACCACTACCAACTGGTCCAAACTGGTAATTTGTGCAATGCAGAAATTTGAGCTTTCAAAATTTGAAAACTATTAGCAGAGCTCATAAAGATGAATACTAAAAGGAATCTTTTAACTAACCATGGTGATGATGTTGGACAACTGAGAGGGGGGGTGAATCATTTGTCACTGTGCTTAAACAATTATGCTTCTTTTAAAATATTTACAAGGCACTCAATGATGATCCCAATAATGCAGGGAAATGAACAATGGCACATTCAGCATCAGTCACATATATGAGAAACACAGAGACATATATTTCCCAAGGAAACCCATATAGGGTAAAAACCTCTTCTTCTTTATACGATAAGTATTATTTACATTCTTTACATTATAATACATTTGAGCACCAACTCATTGTGAGGCTACAACCTCTGTTTTGCAAGATGCAACTTGCTAAGAGCACCAACTCTCCGTTTTTCTCTAGCACCCACTAGAAGGAAGCACCAACTCCCTGGTTTCTCTAGCACCAACTAGAAGGAAGCACCAACTCCCTGTGTTCAAGCCCCCACTTGAACCTCTAAGGATACCAGTCCTCCCTAGCACCTCCCAACCACCCTGGATTATGAATATGAAATACTGAAACCTATTACAGTGATATAGTGTTCAATAATAGCTTACCAGTCTTATCATTGTTCTGCAAGATTTTGCTACTCAAACTTCCTCACTGTCTTCCAGCATGCATCCTCTACCTATTCTGTTCTTCTTCTTTTTATGCTCTGTGCACCATGTCCATTCGCTGCACAGTTCTTCTTCTGTTCTTTTCAATTGCTACACTCTGATCCTTCTTCATGCATGAATCACCTTCAACAACAACATCCACAACAATTCTAGCAACAACAACAACCACATCTCTTCTCTGTACTATGTATTTATAGCTTTTGTGCACCTTGTGCATGAAATGCATGCAATACCTCTACATACTCACACCGCGTTGATATCCTCCACAACCCGAGTGCTCTGTCTGATCATCATTGTGACTCTTCAACTTCTCTGGTCGTTTTTCCACTCGTTCAGCATCACTGTATGTTATGCTGATATTTCTCAACCTCTCTGGTAGTTGATACTCTTTGTCTTCTCTGTGACGGTCGAGCTCACCTTCTCTGTTCTAGTTACAGGCTTCAATTCTCATCCAGCTGTCAATCACCTCCACAAGCATCTTCATCCCTCTTGAAGATTCCCAGAGACTCTTCATCTCCTCTATCAATCACCCCGAAGTGTCTTCGAGTACTCTGGAAGAAACCATCAGTGGTTTCTGGCAGTTACACTGTGACATGCAACAGTAGCCCTCTGATCTTGTTCAACTTCACCTGAACCGTTGGATTAAGAATAAAGAATCTTGTGCATGTTTCACCATTTCATAATTCAGCATTTCGGGATCCCTGTGGTGAAGCTTAGCACCTCTAGTTTCTTCCTTCATCTTCCATCGATGTGCCCAATGGCTGTGACCACGCACTTATGCATAAAGCACTTTCACAATTTTTCATTTCGTGAATCTGGAGATGAGGCATCTCAAATATCTAATTCACGATACCCGAAACCCCGAAATGGAGCTTATCTGAACTAACTCCTTCCCTTCTCGTGACCACTGGCGGTGACCATAGGTTGTGCCAAAAGGCGCTTCATATTTCGCAAGTTTCCACACCATGCTCTGTTGACTCCAAGTTAGCGACATTCCAATTGCTTGCCACTTGTCCTATGATTCGACGATTCAGATCTGATCTTAGTTCAACAGATCATATCATATCACAATTTCGACGTTCTTTTGGTTATGTTTCTTGCCTCTCCAAGTTGCGATTCGCAAAACTCCGAAATGGAGTCAGATCAACGGTCCAGATCACACCTTGATATGATGGTTGCGATTAAATCATGATTTCTCATATCACTGTTCCTAAGATGGAGGCTCTCGTCACTCCAAGTTGCGATAGGCGAAACTCTGAGATGGAGCTCAGATCGACGGTCCACGTTCTAGGTGATCTGACAGTCCTGATATTTTTCCGATCTCACATCTCGCGGTTCCTTAGATGTGGGTTCTTGTCACTCCAAGTCACGATAGGCGAAGCTCCGAAATGGATTCGGGTCAATGTTCTAGATCACACCTTGATTTGACAGCTGCGGTTAACTCATGATTTCGCATATCGTTGTTCCTAAGATGGAGGTTCTCATCACTCCAAGTTGCGATAGGCGAGACTTCGAGATGGAGCTTAGATCAATGGTCCTCATTCTTAGTGATCTAAAAATCCTGATATTTTCGTGATCTCACATCTCAATGATCCTTAGATGGAGATTCTGTTCACTCCAAGTCACGATTCATGAAACTCCGAAATCGATTCTTTGTGGTGCTCTAATCTTTTGCCACGCGTCCTCTTGATCAACAGTCCACGACTGTCCTCGATGGATGGTCAAGATTCCTTCACAGCTTTGGAGAGTTGGATGACTCTTGGACTTATCTTCCTTGCAACTTCACCATATCTAACATCTATTGAGCCTTCATATATACCCCATATGCTACGGCCCAGATCTTCTCACGATTTCGCCACTTCGCAATTTTGTCCACCTTAGCGATTTCTCTGCTTCGCGATTTCGTCACTTCGTCGTGTAATAAACGTGTGGTTCTTCCCTGATCCAACGATGGATGTACCTCGCACTTAGATCGAACACACGAGATCTATTCTCATCTACTGCATGCTACTCCTCTCTGAATTCATATCTAACGGTCATCGGGGATTCTGAATACGATCCAACGTTCACTGTTTCTCCTCCTCTTCCATTATCACTGCACTGTTGATCATGCTGATCTTTGCCATCGTTGTTCTTGTCATCAATGACAAGATTACTCTCAACTATAAACCTTCCGACAGATGAAAACAAGGAAGATATGACATCCGCAAAATAATCAATGAATCATGGTGAAAGATGATGGACACGGAGTGTGCTATGGAAGCTACTAGTGAGTTGGCAGTGCTCCTTTTCAAACAATGATTTGACTAGTAAGCATAGGACAAAGTCACAACATGACAAGGCTATGGAGGCATGAGTGAGGAGGGTGACATGTCAAGTCAATATGGTCATGAATTAAGTCGAACTTAGTGTCAAATCATGAAGGGTATCAAAACATAAGTCATGAAAATGAACCTAGGCCAAAAGTTCATGTGAGGATCAAATTTTGAGCCATGACTTAAACCTTTATTTATCAAAGTCATCTAAGTAAATCACACATTTAAGAGACAAATCAAAATTAAAAAATCTAAAGGCTTAGAAAAATCAAAACTAAGGGCTAAAGACCCATGGCAACTTAGTGTGATAACACTTACAAAGTTGGCTTCTTCTATATCAGAATCATCATTGGAGTTGTCACTTGATCTTTCTTTTCTTCTATTGGTCTTCTTTGAGGATTTTATTTTTTCTTCTCTTTTAGGTAGTTCTTCTTGTCCTATTCACATCTCATAGGATGTAAGAATTCCATGAAATTCATCCATTGTTAATTTTTCTAAATATTTTCTATCTTCAAGAGTTGATATCTTAGGATTGAATCTCATAGGAAGTGATCTGAGTACTTTTTGCACCGTGAACTTCTCATCAATCATTTCCCCCAAACCTATGATGATGTTTACAATTCCATCAGCACATAGAAGGTATTCTGCAATGTTTTCTTCTTCATCCATCTTCAGGATTTCAAATTGACTCCTATGAGTTTGTAGTTTTTCTTGTTTGACTTTATCATCTCCTTCATAGGTGTTATGTAGTTTATCCCACATCTCCTTTGTTGATTTACAATGCATAACGTTGGTTAATTATGATTTTGATAATCCTTCTAGAATTTCATTCATGGATTTTGCATGATTGTCTCCAAGCTTCTTTCCACATATATCAAAGAGTGGATTTGTTGGATTTTCATAACAATTCTTGAATGATTCCCAGACATCATACCCTACTGACTACAATTACACTCTCATTTTGGTGCTCCAGAAGGAATAATCTATTCCATCAAAGTATGGAGATATATTTAAGGATAGTCTCTCATGTTTATACATGTGATCTACTAGGATATTCCTTCTAGTGGTTATACTATTGTTGAAGGAACCCACTCTGATACCAATTTTTGGAATGTTCAATAGTATTAAGAAAGGGAGGGTGAATTAGTACTGCATACTTTATTTCCTTTTTTCTCTAAACTGATTTAAATCATATTATCATTTATGATTGTAGACATTCATATCACAAATATACTCATCATAATCACATACATTAATCAACACATCCACAGATATAGAAGTGGAAACCCATACTATGAAAACCTTGAAAGTATTTTGCAAATAAATGCCAATTTGTGTATAAACAATTTTATGTGAGGACATGAATCCTCATATGAGCACCAAATCATAATTCACGCACTGACATGCAAATGAATTAGGAAAGTAATCCTCCTATGAGAACCAACTCATAATTCATGCACCAACCTGCAATTGAATGAGGACATCGATCCTCTTATGAGCACCAACTCAGCATGTAGGCACCAATATACAGATTTATTGTTCAAAGGAAACATGTTGATTTAGGTCTAACTCAATCTTTCCTTGCTCCACCTTGCTACCCTTTTTTTTTCATTTTTTCACAAGAAACTGTTGTACTTCATTTACATTTTTCTTCTTGATCTAAAATAGTCTTTCAAAAAATTCCAGAACATAGTTACTTATGTACATAACTATCATAATTGCACTATATATTCTTAATAAATTTCTCTATATTCTCACTGAAATGCTTATGTCTTAATAATGCTCCTATTCACAAAAATTACTCATGTAAAGGTTATGTAACCATACCTTTCAATCATTTCCCTAAAAATTCAAGGCACATAACAAGTCTTTGGTCCCTTAGAATGCCCATAATTCCATATTCCTTGTTACATCACCATGAAAAATCTCTCCCTTTATCTTTGTATTCAACAAGTAATCTTCATCCAAATTATCCCTTCTTTCATTAGCCCGAAATCACCATATTTGCGCTCCCCTTTTTGTTACTTCATTTTCACAGTCCCACTTAATCTTCTCATCATTGTAAATAAATATAAATATGGTTTAATTCTAGACTATATGTGGACTTTATTAACGTTGGAAGTGGACCTAGTGATTCTTTGAGTCGATGAGTAGCAAATCCGCCATTGCATTGGTTCACACCATGCATAATCCCCTGGGGATAATTTTCCTTCGTTACTTGACTTATCCCAATGGGAATAGGACCAATTGCATGGGACCATGAGATTGATTGTGGGGATTCAAACTCTTGACTCAGATATCAAGGTAGTTGAGGGACACAGTAAAAAATATGACGATGTGTGTATTTTTTTCTATCACATGTCAAAATTGCAAAGGCGGGGTGCCTCCTTATTAAACTTATTTCTAGTTTAGGGCCCATATTTTTTTAGGACCGTTGATCTGGCCTTTATGTCAACGATCATATCTACCCTTTATGCTAGTCTCCTCCCCTTTAGAACTTCTATTTTGGGTCGTTGATCTGGTGGCTTATATTATTTCCTCCATTGATATCTGTTAAAATATTTAGCATGGAGAGCATATGTTGTGGGACCCCACGTTCCATGTATCATCTCATGTGGTGGGGTTCTTACATCAATTAATGTATCTCGACACTTAACCAATGTTCAACACATTAGAACCTCTTATGACAAAGATTCGAGATGACGAGAACCATTGATATAATAGCTCATTCAATCTCTTTCGTTGATCTCTTCTAAATGGGGATTGATCTCTTCCTTAATATCCCCATATATTTTAACCTCCAAGATGAATTTTTTTTTTCAATATGGATCTAAAATGGATGTCAATATATCCCCAATACCACCATCAACTGTCAATAATTTTTACAAAATCCTTCTGACTTTGATCCAATGGCTCTTATTCATCACTATCTAATCTGATGGATAATAATTACTTTCCCATACTTCTACTACACCACTTTTCATCATCGATCTTCCTTACAATCAAATCATCTCCATTGATTTCTCTTTCCAATTCAATATTTTTTTTTGAAAAATTTCATCAAGTGTTTATTATCGATATGTTATGGGCATCAAATTTCCTTAATAGTCACTGGTTTTCTCTTAAAGGGCATAAACTATTCCATCCATGAGTAATTCCTCTAGATGAAAATCAATATATGAATCACCCAAGTTAGAAACTACTTTTTCAGTTTTTTCCACTACCATTTGTTTATATAGTTCACTTTCATCTCTAAGGTATTCAACAATTCTTCCCACAATGTCAGCCACTTTCAATTTGTTAGCTATATTAATAGTTGTATATTCCAACTTCTTGTAGTTCCTAAACTACCAAGCCTTCCTTGTCATTTGTCATAAATGAAAATATGCTAAACCACATCTACACCTTGAAATCAATGAAAATATTATCCAACATTATGAAAATAAGGGAAAAACTCATAAAAGGGAAGGACAAGAGAAGTTACCTGGAGTTCAAAACTAGCAACCAGGTATTGTGGAGCCTTTGAAATCATAGAGAAGATTGAACCTGTTCCATATGTTAGCGCTGCCATTTTAATCTTTGGCTAAGGTCGGACTTAGTCGAGTCATGACTTGTGTGTCAAGGCATGTGAAGTCAGGTACTGAAAAACAAAAGGGTCAAAGTCATCAAGTGGTCGTTTGGCCTTTGGAGTCTGGAAGGGATGTCAGATTCAAAGCATGTTTGAATGGTACGAGTATGTTCCCAAAGAGTCAGGTACTATCAAAAAGGGAGTTTTTACGAGCCTCGGATCGAGGCAATTTGTTAATAGAATTCGCGTCAGCAAGTGCAGTGACCATCATCAGCTCATTATGGGGGATGGAAGAATGAAAATCGTGGTGTTTGTATCACATCTGCCATACAAATCTTATCAGCTATACTTTACACATGTTGGGGTGCTATGGAAGATCTTTGGTTTGTTTCAAAACATCCAGTTGCCATGAATTCAGTGTTCTTTGGCACATTTCCACCTCTCGCCTACTCTATTATAAATTCCATATTTCCTGCACGCATCCCATTCGCCAATCATGCTTATACACTATTTGTAGCTTTTCTCGCAAGCCCAGGTTTATCGAGTTTTCTACCTTGGGCCCGTGTCAACTCCATTGCACACAGGACAAATACACGTTGCACTATGGATACTTGCCAAAACACAAGGAAAGGTGTGCGAAGTGGCATAAGCGCTAGGCCCGAGCCCCAAAGAGACTCGGATTTGTTCTTTCTCACAACGGGTTTTCCCCAAGGATCCAAACGGAGATTTCCCTCTACACGCGAAAAGGGTAATATCACACTGCACGGAGGCCATATTGGAAGAGACTACGTAGAAAAAAGGATTTTTAGAAGCCTTGTCTCCCGAACAAAAAATTCCCTAGAGAAGGGGCAGGCCAAAGAAGAATAAGGCAGCTCGGGAAACTCTAGTCCCAAGCGAACCACGCATGAGGTCAACTTCTGAAGAATCACTTATGCATGTCATTCAGCTAGAACTGACCGAAGGTACAAGATGTGAAATCCAAAATAGAGCGAGAAAGACAAATATCAAAGGCACAAATGTGCAAGAACCATCCCAATAGTTGAAGCAACCACAACTCACTATCGTCGAGCTTTACCAGGAGAATAGGGAACTAAGACAACAATTAGCACCAAAGACCCTTGAAGTGTCAGCATCGCAAGGCCGCGAAGGAAACATGGCGTGGCTCAATAGAAAGCCGAGACAGATGCAAGATACAATTGTACAACTACGTGAAACACAGAGGCTATCAGAGGAAAGGAATCCAAAGAATTTCAGAGAATGTGAAGCGGGCGAGGGGAAAGTCTGCGCAGAGGAAACATGATTAACTTAGTTCATTCTCGTATACTCAAACGAATCACGGGTCTTGACAGTTTTGAAGGAGACATCGCCTTTAGACATTTTTTTTTTCGGTAACAACCACGACAGCCAGCAACCACTCTCCACAAACGCACCACAACAAATGAGTGTGCGACATAAATCAAGGTTGTTACAGTAGATGGTGGGAGTCTGACAGAATATTTGGTCATTCAGATATATTTTCAAAGGAATTAATTGACAAATCACTCTCCCCATGACGAGACCTTGTTGGTAACTGAGTCCCCGTTGCACAATACAAGAAGTCATGATGCGACCAGATGCAGTTGTTTTCTATTTTTGGAGAGGCATCATGCGAAGAGTCATTTAGCGTAGAATAGTTAGTTTCCTAAATTCTAAAGATAGTAGCTAGAAAGCAGGGTAGCCCAAGCAACTCCCTCGCCTATATATTTGATCTTTTCAATGTAATCCAGGTTGGTTTGCAAACTAGTGTAGATAGTGACTATTGAATGTAGTTTGAGCTTGATCAAAATTTAATGCAAAAGTCCTGAAGCTTGATGAAAAGATTCTAATTATAGAAGTTGGATGTATTGTTTCCTTTCTTTGCATACTTACTTCCTATATTCTTTATTCATATCTATTTATGTCTAAATAGGAATGTGATTTTGAACATGGGATTCACTGTGCAGTGACCTGGGATTTGTGCCATTTAGACAAACTATTTTCCTCTAAGTTAACTTTGAATTCATCCTCAACGGTGCTTCGAGTTGCTTCATGTGTTTTTCTCCCACCAAACACAACGACTTTTCACTAAAGAGTGTTGCTCGCTAAGCCTTCATCCTCTCAATTTCAATCATCGAGTTCATTTTTTCTATCGTTTTCTTGAACCTACTCCATAGACCAAGGTCTTACTCTCTTGCACCAATATAAACAAAACTTACTATTTTAAAGGTGTTTAAATCTAGCCAATAGCTCAAAGTCATATCTTGTACCGAGACAAAGTCTCCCGAGAGAGCCCTCTCCAGGCTCGAAAGGCTAGCTTCGGATCTCAAAGTTGGTTTGTAGGTTGCCTATGTCATTCGTTTCTCAGTCGAATGAAGTTTACAGAGTGCTAACATTCCAGTGTCATTGCCAGGGATGGAATTGAATAAATTTTCCATGGGAGAACGACTAAAGTTACAGTTTTGACCCCTGAGGGTAACAAAGGGACAAACATCTCTATTGGATGAAACCTTTACGCTGGCAACTCCAGTCAAAACGACCAGTAGCACCAAGTAGTGTGGTTCAGGAATACTGGCTCCGAAGATGATCTATACAAGATAACATCCTAACCCAAACCCTGTAGAGCCTGTGTGTGACCTCGAGAAACTTCTTCATAGGACTAGGGAGAAAGAGCTAGACCCATTCTATTACCTGGATAGAATCTCGTCCTTACCCAAAGATGACATGCAAAGCATTGACGACCTTGATTTTGACGCCTTGTTTTAGCAAACCCTGTTCAGGTCTAAGTCGAAAACCAGCCTAGACGATATAGTTTTTGACTAGAAGAGATTCAAAGCTCTGATACCTAATAATATCCCTAAAACCCCCAACCCTCCTAGAGCCAAGGCTGTCAAATTCTCCCTCCTCGTTATCCTAGCCTAAATGCATGATTTGCCCCAAAATTATAGCCAGAGGATTAAGCTCTACGATGGTGAAGGGAACGTTTCAGCCCAGAGGCAGCTAGATCGGTTCAATGCTTTCATCGACCTTGAGGAGGTAGATTATGCGGACACAGAAATGAGGTTGTTCATGCAGATCCTTTAGGGGGAGGTGAGGAAATGCTTCAAATCCCTCCTGACAGCAAGCATTCAAGACTTTACCACATTCAAAACCTCTTTCATTACTAGATGGGGTGACAAGAAGAACTCTTTGCAGTTGTTGACATAGTACAATAATATGAAGAGGGAATTGGAGGAGATAGTGTAAGAATTCTCAGCCTGTTTCATGAGAGTTTATAACTCGGTTCTTGTAGAAGTCTAGCCACCCCTGGGGATTGCACAACTGCGATACGCTGACTCCTTTGACAACGATTTTGCCTTGCTGTAGAGAGAAAGGAGATCAACAAATCTAGATGCCATGATGAGCGATGCAATCAAATTCAAGGTAAACATGATGGCATTAGGGAAGATCAAATAGAGGTTCAAAACAGGTGATAAGAAACCCCAAGAGGATTCACAACCATCAACATCTCAGTCTTCAGAATACAATTTCAACTTAATGTTGAAGATGATGGAAACATTTATGGAAAGAATGTCCATGGGAAACATAACTGCTGCCCAAGAACAGCATGACCCACAGCCCAGAACTTAGAACCATAGAAGGGGCCAAGTTCCTCAGATCAGTCAAAGGGAATAGAGAGACCAGGCCGACTAGCAGACAAGGCCTCTATTCCAAAACAATTACCCAGACGAGGATTTTGATCAGATGTTCGAAGATCAAATGCATTGCTGCGATGACAAGAACCTGCGCATGTTTTTAACAAAGGGCGAACATGATCAGTACATGAGCGAAAACAACAATTTTTTGATGGAAACAAATGATGCACCATTTTGTGAAGAGGATGATGTGTTGTCTTGGGAAACAAAAGAATTAATGAAAGGTTATCACAATGCCATTATGAAGTTCCAAAATAAATACAACCTGAGGAGAAAAAGGGTGCCTGCGGAGTCTCAATAGTCAATCCCTATCAGAGAGCCTCAACAGACAAATCCCTCGAGGAAGCCCCGAATGGATACCCCTTCCACAAGTCGACTGAATCTAGATGACTTGACCAAGGATGTAACTAAAAGGGAAAATTCAAAGGCGAAGGCCCCGAGGAAAGAGCTAGAAACAAACCAAGAAGCGTGTGGAAAAGAGGTAGAGAAGGTTTGTTCCCCCTTTAACTTCAAGCATGAAATGGCCAAGATCAAACTCTCCATCCCTTTTAACGAACTTATCAAAAAGTGTGAATATCAAGAGAAAATTATTAAAATGCTAAAAATGTGAGGGACCCCCGATAGTTTGAACGTCCAAGATGATCACCCTGCTATTTTGTATGGTTCACATGTTAAGGAGACAAGTGATACTGAGGACGTTCCACCGTTCTATGTCATTCCAAAATTTCATGGCATGACCTTGCATAATTCCATGTTGTATTTAGTCACTTCGTACAACCTCATGTCAAAGGTGATCATGGACGAGTTGGGTTTGGACATCACCAGGCCTTATAAGGACCCTTTTTCTTTTGATTCAAGGAAATTCAAGCACCTAGGTCTCATCAAGGACTTGGTCATATCACTAGCCTAAATTCCTTCAAAGAACATGGTTATGGACATGGTCATGGAAGACATACCCCCTAAGTTTGGCATGAAACTTTCCAGGTCGTGGCCTATGAAGTTAAAGGGGACTCTGGAAATGGACATGTCATACGCCACCATTCCTATATTTGGAAAGGATACACAATTGTATAGAGAAGTGTTGCGTAAATACATGGTAAGATGTAAGACGCAGCCAAATAACCATCATATCTACTCCTTTGACACTCAGGTCGGCTCCTCCATATTCTACAATGACATGAGATTTGAAGAGGAAGTGCCAACAACCATAATGGAACCGTGTGGAAAATGAGACATGGAACATGATTTTCGATGGGGATTTTAGTAAGGAAGGAGTAGGGGTTGACGTGTGGATATTCCACCCTGAGGTGGGCACAAAACTGTACTCACACAAGATCGCATTCGAATGTACAAACAACATGGCTGAGTATGAGGCACTGATTTTGGGCCTGAAGGTGTTGAAATAATTAGGTGCAAAGAGGATAACAGTGTGATGAGACTCCGAGATAGTTATAAAATAGGTGACAGGCACATATCAATTCAAACATCCCAGGCTGAGATCATACATAAACCTAGCGTTGGACCTCCTCAAAGAATTTTGGGAGTATGATCTATCGGAAATCCCGAGGGAGCATAATCAAATCGCCGATGCATTGGCCACCTCGGCCTCAATTTTTAAAATTCCCATATTTCCAAACATAAAATACAATATCGAAGTCGAACATAGGCCGACTGTCCCTGATAATATCAAGCATTGGCAAGTGTTTGAGAACGACAAACAGGTGGAGAGGTTCCTCCTAATGAGCGATGATTTCTCTAACATAAACATTGATGACAAGTGTTGTTGTGATGAAGATGAGAGTGTAGATGCATACAGTAATGATGACCCTTTCAAGAACCAAATAGTAAGAAGGGACATAGTACAACTAAAAAACAACATCATCCCAAAGGGGCTGGTTCCATTGGAAAAGTTGTTCGATGAAAATGACGTGGCTAGAAATCCTAAGATCACTGTAAATGACAAGGACGTTGAATATTGCAACATCGTGACTGAGGAGAATGCAAAAATAATCAAATTGGCGAAAACACTCAGTCCAGATGTCAAACAAGACTACATCAAGCTCATGAAGGATTTCCCAGATGTTTTCGCTTGGAGTTATGACGACTTGAAGGTTTACGACACCAAAGTAATCCAGCACATCATTCCTCTCAAAGAAGACCAGAAGCCCTTCAAACAAAAGCTGAGATTGATAAATCCCTTGCTATTGTCTCTAATTGAAAAAGAGGTAAAGAAACTTTTCGAAGATAAAATTATCGTTTCTTTAAGGTTATTGAAATGGGTGGCCAACTTGGTGCCTGTAAGAAAAAAGAGCGGTGAAATAATATTGTGTGTAGATTTTTGAAACTTGAACAAAGTGTCCCTCGAGGACTACTACTCGCTCCCTAAAATGGACTATATTCTGTAAAAGGTGGTGGGGTCCCTAAAGATGTCCATGATGGATGATTTTTTGGGTTACAATAAGATCCTAGTGCACCCTGATGATAGAGAAAAGATGACATTTATGACACCATGGGGGACGTTCATGTATGCTAAGATGCCTTTTGGTTTGATGAACATCGGAGCTACTTTCCAGAGGGAAATGGACATAAAATTTTCTGATGAAATGGACAATTTTATTGTGATCTATCTAGACGACATCACAGTGTACTCTAACTTCAACGAACAACACCTTGGGCATTTGAAGAAAGTCTTCCAGAAATGTAGGAGATTCTGCATATCATTGAACCCCAAAAAGTTACATTTTGGAATGCAAGAAGGGAAGTTGTTGTGGCACATCATCTCGAAGGAGGGTATAAAAATAGATCCCAACAGGATTGAAGGAATCCTGAAAATTGGCACTCCGCTCAGTAAGAAGGAGGTGCAATCCTTCTTGGGAAAGGTAAATTTCTTGAGAAGATTCATCCTGAACCTGACAGAGATTATAAAACATATCACCTGCATGCTTAGAAAAGGAAATGAGATCAAATGGAACCTGGAGTCCAGAAAATAATTTGAATACATCAAAGTCATGTTGACTAAATCTCCCGTGATGGCCATCTCAAACTTTAGGAGAGACTTTATCTTTTTTTCATTCGCCTCGAAACATATGATTACAGGCGTGATGTTATAGAAAGACGATCAGAACTTTGAGAAGCCTATATCCTATTTCAGCAGAACGTTGAGGGATGCTCCACTAAGGTACGACATTATGGAGAGAAAGCATATGCCTCAGTGAAGGCCCTAAATGAGTTCATAAGGTACATATTACACTTCCACATTATCGCTTACGTGCCCAACAACTTAGTCAAGGATATCTTGACACAGCCTAACCCAGAGGGAATTAAAGGTAAGTGGATAGTGGTCATAATGGAATATGACCTTGAAATCAATCCCACAAAGATGATAAAGGGTCATGGCCTTGCAAAGATGATGGTGTAGTCAAACTGTGATGCTTTGGGAATCAACTTCATTGTTGATCTGATATAAAACCCTCAGAAAGAAACAACTGTGTATGCCTCTCAAGAGTTTTTTGATTCACCGTGGTATACAGATATCATTTATGTGCTGAGAAATTTGCAAGCCCCTCCATGTTTAAGCAATACCAAGGCCATATTTTTAAAGCTCAAACCGGTTAAGTTATGCATCCTACATGGTTCACTATACTGGAAAGATCTTGAAGGGGTATTGCTGAGTTGTTTGCTGGAAAACGACGCAAAATGAACTATCGAAGATTTTCACAAAGGCGATTGCGGAGGACACCACTACTGGAAAACTACCGCACACAAATCCTAAGAGTAGATTACTATTGTCCTACCATCTTCGTAGACATATACAAAGAAGTTTCTGGTGGCCATGAGTGTCAGATTCTCGATGGAAGAGGAAAGTTGCAACCCCTGCCACTAAAGTCAATCTTTATTGAAGCACCTTTCATGTAGTGGGGCTTGGATTTCATAGCGGAAATACAACTGTTTTCCTCTGTGAAACATATATAGATACTCAAGGCCACAGATTACTTCACAAAATGGATAGAAGCAATCCCCATGAAGCAGGTTACTGACGCAGTCATCATCCAATTTTTGGAGAAAAACATTCTGTCGAGATTTGGATGCCCTCTCAAGATCATAACAGATAACACGGCAACATTCAAGTCCAAGAAGATGGATAATTTATGGCATGATTATAATATAACCCTTGGGAATTCTACAAAATACTACCTGGAAGGAAATGGATTAGTAGAATCATCAAATAAAATCTTGACCAAGATCATCAAGAGACTCTTGCAAGACAACAAGAAGGCCTGGCATAAAAATATTATCTATGCGTTTAGGTAGATAGGGTTACCACCAAGAAGTCCATCTCGACGTCACCATTCCAGATTGTGTAGGACACAGATGAAATTTTCCCCACCTCACTGGGGTTTCCCATCGAAAAGTTTCTATTAGAACAGGAGGCTGAGCTAGATGACACGCATAGGAGAATAAATCATCTGATCCACACACAACAAATAAGGGAATAGGTGTACAATCATTCACAACTCCATCAGGAAAGAATGAAGAAAAACTTTGACAAGAACTCTAAGAAAAAATATTTCCATTTGGGGGATCTGGTTTTGAAGTGGGACGTGAGAAATATAGATAAAGGAAAGCATGTAAAGTTCGATAATATTTGGACAGGTTCTTTCAAAATCAGTGCACATCACAGAAATAATTCCTATTTTATAGAAGAACTAAATGGAGAGTGTGTTGGTTGGGGGACTATGAACGACAGGTTCCTCAAACACTATCTGGTGAAATAAAGTCTGTTTAAGTCACATACCATTGTAAATATCCATTTTGTTTTTGTGTCGAGTCAGTATATCAATAGAAAATTGAAGCGCGAAGTGAAGGCCCTGAGTTTATGTTGAGTCTTTTAGAAACTATGTCGATAAGTGTAGGTTCCATTTTTTTGTTTCATATGTCATTGTATGAAATTCGAATAGGGCCCAATGGTTAGGCACCTGGTCTTGTGTTCTTTGCTACCTCACTAGGAGGATAGCATCCCCGTTGGAGCCAACTATTAGCGTCGCCATTTTATTCTCCATCTAAGGTCGGTCTTAGTTGAGTCATGACCTATGTGTCAAGGCATGTGATGTAAGGTACTGAACAACAAAAGGGTCGAAGTCAGCAACTGACCATTTTGCCCTTTGATTCGGGAAGGGATATAAGAGTCAAAGCATGTGCGAATGGTACACGTATGTTCCCAAAGAGTCAGGTCCTATTAAAAAGGGAGTTTCTATGAGCCCCGAATCGAGGCAAGTTGTTAATAGAAGTCACATCAACAAGTAAAGTGACCATCATCGACTCGCTATGGGGGATGGAAGAATGAAAAGTCGTGGTGTTCGTATCACATATGCCTTGTATATATTATCAGTTGTAATTTACACATGCTGAGGTGCTATTAAAGATATTTGATTCATTTCAAAACATCCAATCACCATGAATTAAGTGTTCTCTGGCATGTTTCCACCTCCTGCGTACTCTATTATAAATTCAAGATTTCCTACACGCATCCCGTTCGCCAATCGAGCTTATACATTATTTGTAGCTTTTCTCTCAAGCCCAGGTTTATCATGTTTTCTACCTTGGGCCCATGTCAACTTCGTTGTGTGTAGGAAAAATACATGTTTCACTATGGATACCCCCCAAAACATAAGGAAAGTCGTGCGAAGTGGAAGAAGCGATAGGCCCAAGCCCCAAAGCAACTGGGATTCATTCTTTCTCATAGAGGGTTTTCCCCAAGGATCCAAAGGGAGATTTCCCTCTATGCATGGAAAGGGTAATATCACACCACGTGGAGGCTGTATTGGAAGAGATTGCACAGAAAGAAGGAGCATCGGAAGCCCTATCCCCCAAACAACAAATGCCCTGGAGAAGGGGCAGGCCAAATAATAACAAGGAAGTTGAGGAAAATCTATTCCCAAGTGAATTGTGCGTGAGCTCAGCTGCCGAAGAATCACTTATGCGAGTCATTCGGCTGGAACCGATCAAAGGTACAAGCCAAGAAGGATGGAACAGAGCCAGAAAGACAAATATCAAAGGTGCAGATGTTCGATAACCATCCCAATAGTTGAAGCAAGAACAACTCGCTATCGTCAAGCTTTACCAGGAGAATAGGGAACTAAGATGACAATTGGTAGAAAAGACCCTTAAAGTGTCAGCATCACAAGGCCGTGAAGGAAATTTGACGTGGCTCAAGAGACAACTCAGAGAGGTGCAAGATACAATCATACAGCTGCACAAAACACAAAGGATGTCAGAGGAAAGGAATGCAAAGAAGTTTAGATAATTTGAAGCAGTCGAGGAAAAATTCCACGCAGCTCTCACCAACACGTAGAGGAAACATGATTAACTAAGTTCATTCTCATATCCTAAAATGGAGCATGGGTCTTGATATTTTTTAGGGAGGCATCTCCTTTAGAGGTTTTTTCTTTTTGGTAATGGCCATGACAACCAGCAGCCACTCGCACGAATGCACCCCAACAAATGCGCAGGCGACATAAATCAAGTTCGTTACAGTATATGGTGGGAGTCTGACATAATATTTGGTCATTTAGATATCTTGTGTAAGGAAGGAATTAACACATCACTCTCCCCATGACGAGACCTTGCTGGTAACCGAGTCCCCGTGGCATAGTACACAAAGTCATGATGCGACCAGATGTAGTTGTTTTCTATTTTTGGAGAGGCATCATGTGAAGAGTCATTTAGCATAGAAAAATCAGTTTCCTAAACTCTAGAGATAGTAGCTATAAATAAGGGTAGCCCAAGTGGCGCCCTTGCCTATATATTTGATCTTTTCAAGGTAATCCAAGTTTTTTGGAAAACTAGTGTAGACAGAGACTATCGAATGTAGTTTGAGCTCGATCAAAATTTAATGCAAAAGTCATGATCCTTGCCAGCACACAGAGGAAACACGATTAACTAAGTTCATTATCGTATACTCAAACGGAGCACGGGTATTGACAATTTTTAAGGAGGCATCACCTTTAGACGTTTTTGTTTTTCTGGTAACAACCACGACAACCAGCAACCACTCACCACAAACGCACCCTAGCAAATGAGCAGGCAGCATAAATCAAGGTCGTTATAGTAGATGACGAGAGTCTGACAAAATATTTGGTCGTTCAGATATCTTTTTGAAGGAAGGAATTGACACATCACTCTCCCCATGAAAAGACCTTGCTGGTAACCGAGTCCCCGTGGCACAATAAAATTAGCCATGTTGAGACTAGATGTAATTGTTTTCTATTTTTGGAGAGGCGTCATGCAAAGAGTCATTTATCACAGAACAATCAGCTTCCTAAATTCTAGAGATAGTATCTATAAAGAAGGGTAGTCCAAGTGATTCCCTTGCTTATATATTTGATCATTTCAATGTAAGCCAGGTTGGTTGGAAAACTAGTGTAGACAGTGACTATTGAATGTCATTTGAACTCGATCAAAATTTAATGCAATAGTCTTGAAGCTTGATGAATAGATTCTAATTGTAGCAGTTGGATGTATTGTTTCCTTTCTTTGCGTATGTACTTCATTTATTATTTATTCATATTTATTTATGTCTAAATAGGAACGTATTTTCAAACTTGGGATTCACTGCGCAATGACCCGGGATTCATGCCATTTAGACAAATCATTTTCCTCTAAGTTAACTCCGAATTCATCCTCAGCGGTGCTCTGAGTTGCTTCATGTGTTTTTCTCCCACCACACATAATGACTTTGCACTGAATATTGTTGCTCACTAAGCCTTTATCCTCTCAATTTCAGTCACTGATTCATTTGTTTCTATCATTTTCTCGAACCAACTCTATATTCGAAGGTCTTACTCTCTTGTGCCAATATAAACAGAACTTACTATTTTAAAGGTGTTTAAATTTAGCCGATAGCTCAAAGTCATATCTTCTACTGAGATAAAGTCTCCTGAGAGAGCCCTCTCCATGTCTGAAAGGCTAGTTTCAGATCTCAAAGTTGGTTTGTAGGTTTCCTTTGTCATTCGTTTCTCAGTTGAACGAATTTTATAGAGTGTTAACATTACGGCGTCGTTTCCAGGGACGGAATTGAATAAATTTTCCTTGGGAGAATGACTAAAGTTACAGTTTTGACCCCTGAGGGTAACAGAGGGACAAACATCTCTATTGGCTGAAACCTTTACCCTGGTGACTCCATTCAAAAATACCAGTAGAACCAAGTAGTGTGGTTCAGGAATCTTGGCTCCGAAGATGATCTATACCATAGAAAATCCTAACCCAAACCCTGTAGAGACTATGTGCAACCCCGAGAAATGTCTGTGCAGGACTAGGGAGAAAGCATCAGACCCGTTCTATTACCTGGGTAGAAGCATATCCTTACCCAAAGACAACACACAAAGCATTGACGACCTTGAGTTTGATGCATTATTTGAGCAAACTTTGTTCAAGTCTAAGTCGGAAACTAGTTTGGATGTTATAATTTTTTACCAGAAGAGATTCCAATCTCTGATACCTAATAATATCCCTCAAATCCCTAACCCTCCTAGATCCATGGCTGCGAGATTCACCCCCCTCATTCTCCCATCCCAACTACATGATTTTCCCCAAAATTATAGCCAGAGGATTAAGCTCTATGATGCTTAAGGGAACGTTTTAGCCCAGAGGCATCTGGATTGGTTCAACGATTCCATTGACCTAGAGGAGGTATATTATGCAGATGTGAAAATGAGGTTGTTTGTGTAGAGCCTTTTAGGGGAGGTGAGGAAATGGTTCAAACCCCTCCTGAAAACAAGCATTTGAGACTTTTCCACGTTCAAAACGTGTTTCATTACTAGATCGGGAGACAAGAAGAACCATTTGCAGTTGTTGACACAGTGAAAGAATTCTCAGCCTGTTTCATGAGATTTTATAACTGGATTCCTGTAGAAGTCCAGCCTCCCCCAAGGGCTACGCAGCTGTGATACATTGAATCCTTCGACAATGATTTTGCCTTGCTGTAAAAGAAACGAGATCAGAAAATCTAGACGCCATGATGAGCGATGTAATCGAAGTCGAGGTAAATGTGATGGCGTCGAGGAAGATCAAACAAAGATTCAACACAGGCGATAAGAAACCCCAAGGGGATTCACATCCATCGACATCTCGGTCTTCAGACGACAAGTTCGACTTGATGTTGAAGATGATGGAAAAACTGATGAAAATAGTGTCCATGGGGAACATACCTGCTTCCTAAGAATAGCATGACCCCCAGCCCATAAATCAGAACCTCAGAAGGGGCCAAGTTCCTCAGATAAGACAGAGGGATTAGAGAGACCAAGGTGACTAGAATATAAGGCCTCCATTCCAAAACAATTACGTGGATGAGGATTTCGATTAGATGTTCGAAGATCAAATGCAATTTTGCGATGACAAGAAATCACGCATGTTTTTAACAAAGGGTGAACATGATCAATACATGAGAAAAAACAACTATTTTGTGATGGAAACAGATGATGCACCTTTTTGTAAAGTAGATGATGCTTTGTCTTGGGAAACAAAAGAATTCATGAAAGGTTATCACAACGCCATTATGAAGTTCCAAAAAAAATACAACCTCAGGAGCAAAAGGGTGCCTGTGAAGTTTCAGCAGTCAAACCCCATCAAAGAGCCTCAGGAGACAAATCCCTTGAGGAATCCACCAATGGATACCCCTTCCACAAGCTGACCAAAGCCAGATGACCTGACCAAGGATGTAACTGAAAGGGAAAATTCAAATGAGGAGGCCCCAAAGAAAGCACTAGAAACAAGCTGGGAAGTGTGTGGAAAATAGGTAGAGAAGGTTTGTTCGAATTTTAACTTCAAGCATGAAATGGCCAAGATCAAAATCTCCATCCCTTTTAACAAACTTATAAAAAAGGGTGAATATCGGGAGAAAATTATTAAAATGCTAAAAATTTGAGGGACCCCGGATACTTTGAATGTCCAAGATGATCACCCTGTTATTTTTTTTGGTTCGTGTGTTGAGGAGAAAAGTGATACTGAGGACGTTCCCCCTTTCTATGTCAGTATTAAAGTTCATGACATGATCCTGCATAATGCCATGTTGTATTCAGGTGTGTCGCACAACCTCATGCCAAAGGTGATCATGGATGAGTTGGGTTTGGACATCACCAGGCCCTATAAGGACCTTTTTTCTTTTGATTCGAGCAAATTCAAGTGCCTGGATATCATCAAGGACTTGGTCGTATCACTGGCCCAAATTCCTTCGAAGAAAATGGTTATGGACGTGGTCATGGAAGACATACCCCCTAAGTTTGACATGTTTCTTTCTAGGTCATGGGCTGTGAAGTTAAAGGGGACTCTGCAAATGGACATGTAATATGCCACCATTCCTATCTTTGGCAAGGATAGATGATTGTATAGAGAAGTGTTGTTGAAATACATGGTAAGTAGTAAGAAGCAGCCAAATAAACATCCTATCTACTCCGTTGACACTCAGGTCGGCTGCTCCATATTCTACAATGACTTGATCTTTGAAGAGGAAGACCCGACAACCATCATGATCGTCAATGAAAAAGCCGTGTGACAAGGAAAAGAGTGTGTTGACCCAAAGAACTGTGTGGAAAACGAGACATGGAACATGAGTTTCGATGGAGATGTCAGTAAGGAAGGAGCAAGGGCCAGCACGTGGATATTTCGCCAGGAGGTGGGCACAAAACTATACTCACACAAGCTCGCGTTTGAATGTACAAACAACATGGCCAAGTATGAGGCACTAATTTTGGGAATGAAGGTGTTGAAATAATTAGGTGCAAAGAGGATAGTAGTGCACGAAGACTCTGATCTGGTTATAAACTAGGTGAAAGTCATGTATCAATCCAAACATGCCAAGCTAAGAGCATACAAAAACCTAGCACTGGACCTCCTCGAATAATTTTAGGAGTATGGTCTATCGACGATCCCAAGGGAGCATAATAAAATCGTCGATGCATTGGCCACCTCAGCCTCAGTTTTCAAAAATCCCATATCTCCAAACAGAAAATACGAGATCGAAGTCAAACACGGGCTAATAGTCCCTGATAATATTAAGCACTGGTAAGTGTTTGAGAATGAAAAATAGGTGGAGAGGTTCCTCCTAATGAGCAACGAGTTTGCTAACATAAACATTGATGACAAGTGTTGTTGCGACGAAGATGAGAGTGCATATGTGCGCAGTAATGATGACCCTTTCCAGAACCAAATAATGGAAAGGGACATAGTACAACTAAAAAACAACATCATTCCAAAGGGACTGGTTCCGTTGGAAAAGTTGTTCGAGAAAAAGGACGTGGCTAGAAATCCCAAGATCACTGCAAATGATGAGCATGTCGAAGATTGCAACATCGGGACTGAGGAGAACCCGAAAATAATCAAATTGTCGAAAATGATTAGTCCAGAGGTCAAACAAGACTACATCAAACTCATGAAGGATTTCCCAGATGTTTTCACTTGGTTTTAAGACGAATTGAAGGTTTACGACACCAAAGTGATCTAGCACGTCAGTCCTCTCAAAGAAGACCAGAAGCCCTTCAAACAAAAAATGATATGGATAAATGCCTTGTTGATGCCACTAATCAAAAGAGAGGTAAAGAAACTCTTCGAAGATAAAATTATCGTTTCTTTAAGGTTTTCGAAATGGGTGGCCAACTTGGTGCATGGAAGAAAAAAGAGTGACGAAATACGATTGTGTATATTTTTGAAACTTGAACAAAGTGTCCCTCAAGGACCACTACCCGCTCCCTAAAATGGACTATATTATATAAAAGGTGGTGGGGTCCCAAAAGATGTCCATGCTGGATGGTTTTTTTTGGTTACAATTAGATCGTAGTGCACCCGGATGATAGAGAAAATATGACATTTACGACAGCATGGGGGACGTTCATGTATGCTAATATGCCTTTCGGTTTGATGAACACTGAAGCTACTTTCCAGAGGGAAATTGACATAATATTTTCTAACGAAAAGGAAAAGTTTATTGTGATATATCTGGATGACTTCATAGTGTACTCTAACTCCGACGAAAAACACCTCGCGCATTTGAGGAAGGCCTTCCAAAAATGCAGGAGATCCGACATATCATTGAACCCAAAAAAGTCACATTTTGGGATGCAAGAAGGGACGTTTTTGGGGCACGTCATCTCTAAGGAGGGTATAAAAATAGACCCCAGTAAGCTTGAAGGAATGCTAAAAATTGGCACTCCGGGTAGTAAAAAGGAGGTGCAATCCTTCTTGGGAAAGGTAAATTTCTTGAGAAGATTCATCCCGAACCTGGAAGATATTATAAAACAGATTACCTGCATGCTCATAAAAGGAAATGATATCAAATGGAACACAGAGGCTAGAAAATAATTTGAAGACATCAAAGTCGCACTGACTAAAGCTCCCATGCTGGCCAGTCCAAACTTCATGAAAGACTTTATGATTTTTTCATTTGCCTCGAAACATACGATTGCAGGCGTGATGTTACAGAAAGACTATCAGAACTTTGAGAAGCCTATACCCTATTTCAATAGAATGCTGAGGGATGCTCCACTAAGGTACGACATTATGGAGAAGCAATCATATGCCTTACTGAAGGCCCTAAAGGAGTTCATGTTGGCAAATATTTAACAGACAACAAATTCTTGTCATTGATGGCAAGTACAGTAATGATGGCAGAGGATTGTTGACAAGAATCATCAATGGCAAGATCAGAGTAAGCGGAACAAAGTACGCTCGGGAGGAGAAGCATTTCTGATCGTTGGAAGAGAAGAATTTATGATCATTGGATCCCATTCAAAATTCCCGAAAGAAGGAGGACCATCAGATCTATTAGTAGACAAGAAGAATGCATAGAAGAGGAGGATAGATCTTAGGTGTTAGATCTGAGCGCGAGGATCAACCATCGTTGGATCATGAAGAACCTGCGTGTTCATTAAAGTGCAAGGAGAAACGTGCATACAAAATCTTGAAAGAAGGAGGACCGTCCATCTTCGGGCATGATACGTGGACATAGATCAACATTTCATTGACTGGAAAGTCAAAAGTAAGAAATGATCCAACCTCTCATCTCTTGAAATCGTGATTTAATCGCAGCCATCAGTTCGAGGTGTGATCTGGACCGTCGAATCCATTTCGTAGTTTTGTGACTCACGACTTGAAGAGGAAAGAAATATGACCATTGAAATCACGATATGCAAAATCGTGATTTAATCGCAGCCGTCAGATCAAGGTGTGATCTTGACCGTCAACTCCATTTTGGAGTTTCGCGACTTGTGACGTGAAGAGGTGAGAAATATAACCTTCGAAATCGCAATATGCGAAATTGTAATTTATTCACAGTCGTCAGATCGAGGTTTGTTCTAGATCGTTGATATGAGCTCCATCTCAGAGCTTCACCTATCGCAAGTTGAAGAGGCAAGATACATAACCGCTGAAATCATGATATGTGAAATTGTGATATGCGAAATCGCGATTTATTCACAGCCATCAGATCGAGGTTTGTTCCGGACCGTTGATCTGAGCTCCATCTCAGAGCTTCACCTATCACGAGTTGGAGAGGAAAGATACATAACCACCGAAATCATGATATGTGAAATCGTGATTTAATCCCAGCCGTCAGATCAAGGTGTGGTCTGGACCATTGATTTAAGCTTCATTTCGGAGTTTCGCCTATCACAAATTGGAGTGACAAGGACCTCCATCGAAGGAATCGTGAGATGCGAATTCACGATGAGATATGGATCGTATATTCATCAAGATCGTGGACCATTGATCTCAGCTCAATCTCGAGGTTTTGGGGATCGTGACTTAGAGAATCGAGATGCCTCATCTCCAAACTCACGAAATGTGAATTCATGAAAAACACTCTATGTATAAGCACTTGGTCATGGCCTTGGTCATATTGAGGAAGGAGCTAGCGTAGAAAATCTCTGTATTGGAGCTTCGAAGATCGCGACATGAAGTGTCGAGACACTCGGTCATAGGAATGCTGAAATGCCGAAACCCGATTTAAAGGCAAGGTTAATAAAGTTCATCCAACGGTGCAGATAAACTTGAATATGATCGGAGGGCTACAATTCTCTCTCACAGTTAATTTATCAGTTACAAATCTGTTAGTGAAACGGATTCATGATTCCTTATCGGTTGGCAATTCAGTTGCTCGGACAGTTTTTCTTTTGCCTAAGAATATGCGAAATGGAACTATTGTGACGTGTGCATAAAAGAAAAAGATACAGACGGTGCACGATTGGTCGTTCAGTACGAAAAATGAATTAGACTTACAGAACAGACTTACAGAACAGAGAAGAAGTGGTAAGAATTGATTTATCTGTGTAGTTTCTTGTTTAATTAATCATTTATATTCTAGGGTGGTTGGGATGTGCTAGGGAGGACTGTTGTCCTCAGAGGTTCAAGTGGGAGCTTGAACATAGAGAGTTGTAGCTTCCATCTGGTTGCAGCCAGAGAAACTAGGGTGGCAGGGTGGTGCAAGGGAGAACAAGTGTTCTCTATTATACAGGTTGGAGCCTATGTAACTGGAAGTTGGTGCTTCCATCCATTTAGTGTCGAAACATTAAGGGAGTTGGTGCTTCCTTCTCGTGGGTGCTAGAGAAACCAGAGAGTTGGTGCTCTCAAACAAGTTGCAGCTTGTAAAATAGAGGTAGCATCCTCACATTGAGTTGGTGCTCAATTAAAGATGATGTACAGAACCTNCTAAAAGACTGTCTATCATTTCGAAGAAGAAGAGGTTTTCTCCCTTTATGGGTTTTCTCCCTTTATGGGTTTCCTCGTGAAAATCTGTCTCTGTGTATACCTTATGTGTGATTGATGCTCATTACTTTTATTGTTCATATGCTATATAATGTTGATGATCACTTGAAGAAAGATTAAGAATGTATTTATAGACTTAAATTATTTAAGCACAGTGACGATTGATTCACCCCCCCTCTTAGTTGTCTTAGTAATTTCAACAATTGGTATCAGAGAAGGTTCCTTTTATTCAAAGGTGGATCTGTAAGATTAAACATGACAAGTCATGAAGGGACTTCATCCTCTAGGCCCCCTCTGTTTGATGGAACAAATTTTTCCTTATGGAAGATTAGAATGAGAACATACTTAATGGCCTTGGGTGTTGATGTTTGGGATGTAGTAGAGACTGGATATACAAATCCTGTTGTGCTAGCCTCCAAGGAGGATAAGTTAGAGTTTATTTTTAATGCTAAGGGAATGAATTCTATCTTGAATGGACTTGCTGAAGCTGAGTTTGTAAAGGTGATGCATCTTGAAACTGCCAACGCAATGTGGGATAAACTTATTAGCAGTTATGAAGTAAATGAGAAAGTAAAAGATGCCAAAATTCAAACATACAGATTGAAATTTGAACAACTAAAGATGAATGAAGATGAAACAATTAGCAAGTAATTTTTAAGAGTTGA
>SNQJ01S0011129.1:166462-186889 GCA_010110895.2 Picea sitchensis
GCTTATGGACAAAGAGGATTATGATAATAAAAGCATAGGCAGTGATGATAATGATGAAGAAGCTATGGTTGATCTCAGCTCCATCTCGGGGTTTTGGGGATCGCCACTTGGAGAGTCGAGATGCCTCATCTCCAAACTCACGAAATGTGAATTCGAGAAAAACACTTTATGTATAAGCGCTTGGCCATGGCCTTGGTTATATTGAGGAACGAGCTAGTGTAGAAAATATTTGTATCGGAGCTTCGGAGATCGCGACATGAAGTGTCGAGACACTCGGTCATAGGAATGCCGAAATGCCGAAACCCGATTTAAAGACAAGGTTAATAAAGTTCATCCAACGGTGAAGATAAACTTGAATATGATCGGAGGGCTACAGTTCTCTCTCATAGTTAATTTATCAGTTACAAATATGTTAGCGAAACAGATTCATGATTCCTTATCGGTTAGCAATTCAATTGCTCAGACAGTTTTTCTTTTTCCTAAGAAGATGCAAAATGGAACTGTTGTGACGTATGCATAAAAGAAAATGATACAGACGGTGCACGATTGGTCATTCAGTACGAAAAATGAATTAGACAGTAAGAAAGGGGAATTCATGGCATGTGCAGTGTGAGATCAAAAATATGCACAGTGTGAGATTGAAAAAATGTGCAGTGTGAGATAAAACTCAGAGAAGAGTAACATATGAGGAAAAGACTTGAAGTGGAGCAAAATGACAGAATAAGTTGAAGCAGAGTATAATGAAAGAACAAGTTGAAGTAGAGAATACTTGCAGAACAGAAAAAGGAAGAGAAGAATTGCAGAACAATTAGAATAAGACCAGACTTACATAATAGAGAAGAAAATGTAAGAATTGATTTATCTGTGTAGTTGCTTGTTTAATTAATCATTTATATTCCAGGGTCATTGGGAGGTGCTAGGGAGGACTATTGTCCTCAAGGGTTCAAGTGGGATCTTGAACATAGGGATTTTTAGCTTCCATCTAGTTGCAGCGAGAGAAACTAGGGTGGCAGGGTGGTGTAAGGGATGTCTATGTGTTAAAAGAAGAAAAAGAAGAATGTCACTTAAGCAAGTATGATGAAAGTTGGCTGTGGCATAGCCCCTCTAGGTTTAAGCAATACCAAGGCCATATTTTTGAAGCTCAAAGCAGTTAAGTTTTGCATCCTAGATGGTTCACTATACTGAAAAATATCCCAGAGGGATATTGCTGAGTTGTTTGATGGAAAACAACGCGAAATGAGCTATCGAAGATTTTCACAAAGGTGACTGCGGAGGAAACCACTATTGGAAAACCACCATGCATAAAATCCTAAGAGAAGGTTACTATTGGCCTACCATCTTTGCAGATGTATACAAAGAATTTTTTGGATGCCACGAGTGTCAGATTTTCAATGGAAGAAGAAAGCTACAACCCCTGCCACTAAAGTTGATCTTAGTTGAAGCACCTTTCATGTAGTGGGGCTTGGATATCATAGGGGAAATAAATCCACGGTCCTCTGTGCAACATAGATGGATACTCACGGCCACATATTACTTTACGAAATGGATAGAAGCAATCCCAACGAAGTAGGCTACTGACACAATCATCATCCAATTTTTTGAGACGAACATCCTGTCGAGATTTGGATGCCTTGTCAAGATTATAGCAGATAATGAGGCCACATTCAAGTCCAAGAAGATGGATAATTTATGGCATGATTAGAATATAACCCTGGGGCATTCTACAACATACTACCCGCAAGGAAATGGATTAGTAGAATCATCGAATAAAAGCCTGACCATGATCATCAAGAGACTCCTGCAAGACAACAAGAAGGCCTGGCATAAAAATATTATCTACGCATTGTGGGTAGATAGGGTTACCACCAAGAAGTCCATCTCGACGTCACTATTCTAGATTGTATACGACACAGATTCATTTTTCCCCACCTCACTAAGGTTTCCTGTCATCAATTTGCCGCCAGAACAGGAGGTTGAGCCAGATGACACACAGAGGAGAATAAATCAGTTGATCCACACACAACGAATAAGGGAACATGTGTACAATCGATCACAACTCCATCAGGAAAGGATGAAGAAAACCTTTGACAATAACTCTAAGAAAAAGGATTTCCAGTTGGGGGATATGGTTTTGAAGTGGGACGCGAGAAATGAACATAAAGGAAAGAACATAAAGTTCGATAATCTTTGGACAGGTCTTTTCAAAATCGGTACACATCGCGAAAATAATTCCTATTTTCTAGAAGAACTAAATGGAGAGTGTGTCGGTTGGGGGACTATGAACGACATGTTCCTCAAACACTATCTGGTGAAATAAAGTCTGTTTAAGTCACATACCATTGTAAATAGCCATTTTTTTTTGTGTCGAGTCAGTATATCAGTAGAAAATTGAAGCCCAAAGTGAAGGCCATGAGTTTATGTTGAGTCTTTTAGAAACTGCGTCAATAGGTGTAGGTTGCATTTTTTTTTTCATATGTCATTGTCTGAAGGTCGAATAGGGCCCAATGGTTAGGCACCTGGTTTGTTGTTCTTTGCTACCTTGCTAGGAGGATAACATCCTCGTTGGAGCCAACTATAAGCGTCTCAATTTCATTCTCCAGCTAAGGTCGGTCCTAGTTGAGTCATGACCTGTGTGTCAAGGCATGTGAAGTCAGGTACTGAACAACAAAAGGTTCGAAGTTAGCAAGTGGTCATATGGCTCTTTGAGTCGGGAAGGGATGTCAAAGTCAAAGCATGTGTGAATTCTATGAGTTTGTTCCCAAAGAGTCAGGTCCTATAAAAAAGGGAGTTTCTATGAGCCCCGGATTGAGGCAAGTTGTTAATAGAAGTCGCATTGGCAAGTAAAGTGACCGTCATCAGCTCATTATGGGGGTTGGAAGAATGAAAAATCGTGGCGTTTGTATCACATATTCCTTGCAGATATTATCAGTTGTACTTTACACACGCTAGGGTGCTATGGAATATATTCAGTTCATTTCGAAACATCTAGTTGCCATGAATTTAGTGTTCTCTGGCATGTTTCCACCTCCCACCTGCTCTATTATAAATTCCATATTTTTTGCACGCATCCCATTCGCCAATCGGGCATATACACTATTTGTAGCTTTTCTCTCAAGCCCAGATTTATCAAGTTTTTTTCCTTGGCCCCGTGTCAACTTCATCACGCGTAGGAAAAATATGTGTTGCACTATAGATGCCCCCTAAAACATAAGGAAAGGCATGTGAAGTGGCAGAAGCATTAGGCCTGAGCCCCAAAGCTACTGGGATTATTTCTTGCTCATAGCGGGTTTTCCCCAAGGATCGAAAGGGAGATTTCCCTCTACGCATGGAAAGGTTAATATCACACCACGTGGATGTCATATTGGAAGAGACTGCACAGAAAGAAGGAGCATTGGAATCCCTATCCCATAAACAAAAAATGCCCCGGAGAAGGGTTCGGCCAAATAAGAACTAGGAAGATGGGGAAACTCTAGTCCCAAGTGAACTGCGCATGAGGTCAGCTGCCAAAGAATCACTTATGAGAGCCATTCAGCTGGAACTGACCGATGGTACAAGCCGAGAAAGTTGGAAAAGAGAGAGAAAGACAAATATCTAAGGTGCATATGTTTGAGAATCGTCCCAACAATTAAAGCAAACATAACTCGCTATTGTCAAAGATTTACCAGGAGAATAGGGAACTAAGATGACAATTGGTATAAAATACCCTTGAAGTGTCAACATGGCAAGTCCATGAAGGAAACGTGACGTGGATCAAGAGAGAACTCAGATAGGTGCAAGATACAATTGTACAGCTCCATGAAACACAAAGGTTGTCAGACGAAAGGAATGCAAAGCAGTTCAGAGAATTTGACGCGGTTGAGAAGAAAGTCTGTACATATCTCACCAATGCGCAAAGGAAACATGATTAACTAAGTTCATTCTCGTATCCTCAAACGAAGAACGAGTCTTGACAGTTTTGAAGGAAGCATCGTCTTTAGATGTTGTTTTTCTTTTGTAACTGCCACAACAGCCATCATCCACTCGCCACGAACGCACCACAACAAATGAGCACATGATAGAAATCAATTCCATTACAATAGATGGAGGGAGTCTGACAGAATATTTGGTTGTTTAGATATCTTGTTGAAGGAAGGCATTAACACATCACTGTCCCCATGATGAGACCTTTCTAGTAACCAAGTCCGCGTGGCACAATACACGAAGTTATGATGCGAGAATATGCAGTTGTTTTCTATTTTTTGAGAGGCATCATGCAAAGAGTCATTTAGCGCAGAACAGTCAGTTTCCTAAATTCTAGAGACAGTATCTATAAAGAAGGGTAGCCCAAGCAGCGCCCTCACCTATACATTTGATCTTTTCAATGTAATCTAGGTTGGTTGGAAAACTAGTGTAGACAGTCACTATTGAATGTAGTTTGAGCTTGATCAAAATTTAATGCAAAAGTAATGATCCTTGATGAAAAGATTCTAGTTGTAGAAGTTGGATGTATTGTTTCTTTTCTTTGCATACATACTTCCTATATTCTTTATTCATATATATTTCTATCTAAGTAGGAACGTATTTTTGAACCTGGGATTCACTATGCAGTGCCCTAGGATTCGTGCCATTTAGACAAATCATTTTCCTCTAAGTTAACTTTGAATTCATCCTCAATGGTGCTCTGAGTTTCTTCATGTGTTCTTCTCCCACCACACACAATGAATTTTCACTGAATACTATTGCTCGCTTAGCCTTTATCCTCTCAATTTTAGTCACCGAATCATTTGTTTCTATCATTTTCTCAAACCGATGTCATAGCCCTAGGTCTTACTCTCTTGCGCCAATATAACCAGAACTTACTATTTCAAAGGTGTTTAAATATAGCCGATAGCTCAAAGACATATCCTGTACTAAGACAAAGTCTCCCAAGAGAGCCCTCTCCAGGTCCGAAAGGCTAGTTTTGGATCTCAAAGTTGGTTTGTAGGTTGCCTATGTCATTCATTTCTCAGCTAAACGAATTTTACAGAGTGCTAACACCATACATGGTTGAACTATCTGCATCTATGTCCATTCATAAAGTATTCCATGTGTCTTTTCTTAAAAATTATGTACCTGATGCTAATCATGTAGTTGATTGGAATGTGATTCAGGTGGAGCAAGAAGGAGACTTCTGAGTTCAGCCAATGTGTATATTGAATAAAAAATTAAATATTCTCTGGAATTAAGAAACATAACTAGTAAAGGTCTATTGGACATGTTGTAGTCCTGAAGATGCAACTTGGGAACATGAATATGCCATGTTGGAGCAATAACCACATCTTTTTGAATATTTTTGAATATTTTTTATTTTACATGTGTATATAATTCACTCATGAGAGTTCATAAATAATGGGGATGGAAATGTAATACCCCTATGATGAGCCCCAATTGTAAATGTACATATAGGCTCAAGAGTGAGGGGATTTTGAGGCTAGAGTTCATGTGTGATTCTCAGTCCGAAGAGCCTATATACTAAAGGACAATAACCCTATCATTGTAATATGTAATCACACTCATATTATTATGAAATACATCACTGCTACTAACCAACGAGAAAAAAAGAGTTTGAGGGGATAGACATCCACTATAAGGGAAAGGGGGGGTTAAGATTCTAGGAAAAGGGGATAAGACAAGGTGGCTTAATCCCAAGGAATATTATATTAATATATCCTAAAGTATAAGTGTGGGATATGTTTATATCTTAAGTTCCTAAAAGGTGGGGGAACATACCACAAGTGGAACCAAGATAATTTCCAACATGACAAGTGTCAAGTTGGGAACATGCATATTAAAAGTAATAAATGAGTACATTCTTTCATCATGCTAATCATTCTTGGATTATTATCACTATTCCTATGGTCATTTGTACCTTCCTTCCAACACCATTTATTCTTGTACTAGGGAGATTTTGAGAGCAGATTGTATCCAAAGAACTGAGTAGTTTGAGTTCAAGAAAGAGCCTATCAATCTGTTGATGGGTAAATTTGACTTGCCATCAACTAGAAGAATAGATCCGGTCCGGGGTTGTCTAAATAACCCAAGACGTTTGGTGTAACATATTCTGACAGGTTTAATGGCTCTGTTAGCCAACTAAGGTCCTAAAGATAGAAAAATGAAATAAACTAACTAAAGAAAAGATTCTAACAATCGACACAATAATTACAAATATTTATCTAAGAATGTCAATATACAAATGATTATGAACAGTTTATATACAGTTTACAAGGTTTGCATGAAATCTTGCGAAAATGATTGTTTGATAAGAATCAAATATGAACAACACTTCTTTTCTTTCTTTTTTATAAGATATTAAACAAATAAATACTAAATGAATACGATTGAAAGACCGATACATAAACAGTCAAAGATAATCATCATTTCATTAATAATTAATTTAACTAAATAACACACAGACTAACCTGTAGCTGATCAACGAAACTGGTATTATCTTTCTGTGTTGTCTAAGATCCTTCTTGTCCTACTTGTGAGGAAAACCTGTGACAAAACAATACTAGTACTTCAAGAATAAATTCAAAGAAGTGTTTGATATGTTGGAGTGAGAATATAGCAGCAGAATGATGACCGATTAAAAATCATGTGATCTTATAATAATCAATAACTAAGAACGAGAGAAAACTCAATTCTCAGTATTGATTTTATCCATCATTTAACATTAGGAATAAATTCAATAATAATCAAATGATAATTTTATTTTTTTTAAATAAAAAGGGGGCGGGACCTGTTATATTACTTTAGCCAAAATGGCCAAAAAGAAAGAGCTGCTTGGGATGCCAGTTGTCCCGCCTACATAGGAAACCGGGACAGCTGGACGCCCCATGCCAAATGTCACCCTGGTCTTAAAATATCCAAGTTTTTCCCTGCCACGTCCCGCCCGGAGGAAACCAGGACGTGCAGGGTTGAAAATGCAACTAAGTATCATAAGTTTTCTAACCAGACTAAGAACTAGAAGACTCAAAGTCATGCTAATAACTAGATAGGAAAACAAACCAAGACTGAACTTCCTTTAACCTGCTATCCATCGCATCTGAGCTGGTCCTCTGTGATCTTCCATCCAGCTGGGAAGGCGTATGCACGCGCGCAAGTGGGGCATTGGTGCCTCGGATGTGTCCGGGAGTGAGATGCGAAGTACATGTCCAGTCGTTGTTCTATCCTTGCGAGCCGAAAGGTCTGATCTCCCAGCAGGCCTCTGAGCTCAAAGATGAGACTGAGACAGTCCCAGTTGGTTGCGGGCTCTTGGTCTTGACCGCTGCCTTAATTGGAATCCTTGTCGTGCCCCTTTGGCATGTCCTTCTCTGCCTTTTGGGGCGAGTCGGGGGGTATCTCCTCTTCAATATAACAGGGCGGGAGTGGCGCCTCGGAGCTGCCAGCTTGAGGGGTTATTTTATTGCCAACGGGTAAGGGCCATCGTCCCTGGTTGAAGTCTGAAGGCGGGTGCCAATTTTCAGGTACCGTAAACAGCAGGTGTTCCAAAATGCTTTCTGGTATGCCTCCTTCTGGAATATCCTCGATCACGTACGCCATGGGCGGTGTTCGTGGCCGCACTCTCCTCCGTCGAGTGGCCATGGCGAGGGCTGCCTCAAATTGTTGTTTTCGCTTCCTCCTGGATTTCACGGCGTACCATGCCGCTCCTCTGCGTGGTGTTCTACATAGTCTTGTCATTTTGTAGGTCTGATAGAGTTTCCAATTGCTCGTTCTGCTTCCTATCACCCCGGGAGTTCTATGATGTGTCGCTGGCACCTTCAAGTGCGCAGAGGGGCGACAGTGGTAATGTTGTTCTGCGAGAGCGAAAGCTACCCAGAGCGGTTGGTTCTCTGCTTCACCAATCCAAGCTATGAAGAATAGCAAGAACCGGGCCTCCATGGCTATAATGGCCGCTTGAATGATGTTGTTCAGACTGGTACAAGTCTCGCGAGTGAGAGGCCTCGTCGGGTTAATGCAAGTGCGAGTATTCATAGTGGAATTGAATGGTGAGGGGATGCCGACCGGTGAATATATTAATGGGGACATCCCGACTGGCTCCCGCGTGGCTCCCTTTCCCGACGTGTCACCCCATCCGGGGCTTGAAGGTCTTTTGTGGCCAGTGTATGGCATCGATTGAAGATCTTTGGGTCTGGAGGTAGCGGTGTCTCCCAACAGAAGTGTTCCATCTCCCTCTCCACTGCCACATTTGCTAGATAGTCCGCCACTTTGTTGGCTTCCCTTCGAACATGAGAGGTAGTGATGCTGAATTGTGGTTGAAGAAGGTGGCTAAAATCTTCGAGCAGGAATTGAAGCCTCCAACTTGGCGAAGCTTTGTCAGAGTTGCCTCCATGAATTAGTTTAGTTGTTACGCCTATAATGACTTGCGAATCTCCCTCTAGGATTATTTGATGATAACCTTTATCTATAGCTGATTGGAGGCCCCGGAGTAATCCTGTTAACTCAGCTACATTGTTGGTAGTGTCTCCTAGAAATCCCGCTTCCAGCCCCAGAATTTTCCCGTTGGAGTCTCTAAGCACGACCCCAAATCCTACTGATCCAAGATTGCCTTTGGAAGCGCCATCAAAGTTTACTTTGATGAAGCACTCCTGGGGGGGGTTCCAGTTGATTGGGCTTGTTAAGGGATTCGGAGGAGGTTTTGCCCCTAGATGATTGTTGAAGATAGGCTGCCTGTTTTGCAGAATGCCTCGTTCCTCGGGGCTGCATTGCAGATCTTCTTCTGTCCAAGATTTGCTTCTGATTGTTTCTTTGATGAGGGATCTTATTGTCTCCCAGGTTGTTGCTAGATGGGAAGGTTGGGAGCGAATTTTTTTTTATTTCTTTCCTTCCAGATTTGCCAGAGGATGAATCCTGGTAGAAGCTACCAAATTAGATTCAGTATGGGGTTGTTATAATTGCTGTGATCCCAGTTTTCTATTGTGTTGTTAATGCTGCTACGGTCTTGGTTGGATCTGCGCATGGCTTGCGCTCCATGATCCCAAATTTGTTGACTGTAGTGGCACCCATTAAAGAGGTGCTCTTTTGTTTCCTCTTGTTGGAAGCATAAGGCACAAATGGATGGTCCTATAAATCCTCTTTTTCTTAAGTTGTCCCATGTTAAGGCTCTGTTATGCACCACGAGCCATAAAAAGGTAGAGACCTTGGGCCAAAGAGCCGGATTCCAGACTTTGCTCCATATGTGTTCTTTGCTTTGTTCCTGAGATTGACCCTGCAGTAGATAGGCTTCCTTTATGTTGAAAATGCTAGTTGTTGAGTATCCCCATCTTAGGATATCTGGTCCTTCTCTTGTGAGAATTTTCCTGCGTTTGGCTTGGTTGTGCCAGCCCTGCAGGTTAAGATTGTTCGAGACCTTGAGCTCTTGGTGGGAGAGTTTCCATTGTCGCCATTTTGAGTGCCTCGATTGAGGTTTCCAAAGGTTTCTGACTTTTAGAGCATTGTTCCCGAGGGGGCCGTGTTGGAGGTCGGATAGTTCCTCCATGGCGTCCAGTGGTTTGAGTTGCTGCCATGAGTCTTGCCAAAACCGGGCGCGTTCTCCGTCTCGGATTTCCCAAAAGGCGTGCTTCTGGATCAGTTTGCGATTCTGCCAAGCCGTGTTCCAAATATGCGAGCCCTGTAGTTGATTGTTGTGGCGGATTAGCTGATCCTCCGGTGTGAGAGGTGCGTATTTTCTTTTCCATAGCTGCGCCCAGGCTGCTGTTGGGTATTTGAGCCACCTCCACCATAGTTTAGCCCCCATTACTTGATTGAGCTTCCCTGGATCCCTGAGTCCCAATCCTCCCTGAGATTTTGTCTTGAAAAGTGTTTCCCAACTGACTAACACCCATTTCTTGTTGGGCTGAAGACCACTCCATAGGAAGTTTCTTTGAAGGTTTCTGATTTCTTTGATGATCTTTTTCGGTGCCGCTAAGGCTGTGAATAGGTAGGTAGGTAGAGCCTGCATAACTGATCTGATAAGGACCAGTCTGGAAGCGATATTGAGAGGTCGAAAGGTCCAGTTGCTCATCCTGTTCGAGATAGAGAGTAGGAGGTTGTTCCAAGAGATGGAGCGAATTTTTGAGCCTGCAAGGGGGACTCCGAGATAATTGGATGGAAGGGAGCTCCTGGGTATCCCCAGAAGTCGGGAAATATGGATCTGAACGCAGGACGGGGTGTTAAAGAAAAAAAAATTGGACTTGTCTAGGTTAAGCACCATGCCTGAGGCTTCAGAGAAGTCAGATAGAATGGAGTTGAGTTTGACGGCTTCCCTGGCCATGGGAGAGTTCATTAGGAGTGTGTCATCTACGAATTGGCTATGAGAGGGAGCTGGCTGGATATTGTGCAAGGGAAGGCCTTTGAGGGAGCCGTCCCGAACTGTTGTCTGGATGTAACGTCCCAGGCCTTCTGCCATGAGTATAAACAAGAAGGGAGAGAGGGGGTCCCCCTGTCGTATTCCTCTTGTCGGTGTAAACGGTCGGGAGGGAACACCATTGACTAGAATGGAGAAGAAAGCAAAGGAGGTGAGGTTTAAAATCCAACTTGTCCATCCCTTATCAAATCCAAAAGAGTCAAGGACAGCTCTAAGGTACTTCCAATTGGCTCGGTCGAAGGCTTTGGATAGATCAAGTTTGATTAGCATACCTGGAGTTCGAGAAGATTTAAGGGAGTGGATGATCTCATGCGCCAAGATGACACTATCCATGATTTGTCTCCCTTCGACATATCCTGCTTGCTCCTTTGAGATGACGAAAGGCAGAATGGGTTTGAGACGGTTGGCTATAACCTTCGTGATGATTTTATAGATCACGTTGCACAAGGCTATGGGTCTGAACTGCTTGGGGTTCGTGACTCATTCTTCCTTCAGGATGAGGGTAAGAAAGGTAGTGTTTAGAGCTGGTAGTACCAGTCCTGATGCTCGTGATTCTTCTACCACCTCCCATACCTCATATTTAATCAGTTCCCATCAATGGTGGAAGAAGTCCGTGGTAAAGCCGTCCGGTCCGGGGGCTTTTCCTGGAGGCATGGTTTTGACTGCATGAGTTACTTTATCCTGGGTAATGGGTTGTGTCAGCGCTGCATTTTGCTCTAGAGTGACCAGCGATGGTATGTGCTCAGTGACCCTCTGAATGGCTTCGGTTCTATCGACATTTGGTTCCGTGAGTAGGTCCTGATAGTACCCGAGGAGCTCTTCCTTGATTTTGGCGTGTTCCTTGATGATGTTGCCTTGGCTATTTTCCAGATGGGTGATCCTGTTGACATGTCTTCTGTGTATCATGGCTCTGTGAAAGAATTTTGTGTTTCTCTCCCCTTCCTTGAGCCATTGCACTCGGGATTTCTGTTTCCAGAGGATTTTGTCTTACTTCCTTCTTTCCTCAAGTTGTTCCTGTAAGTGGGCCTCTTCTTCTATGAGTTATGCCGTTCTGACTCCCGAGATGAAGATTTTCTGAAGATCCCCCAATCGGCTTTCTAGATCCTTAATGCTTTGGAGTATGTCGTCGAAACAGTTTTTATTCCATTGTTTCAGCCTTTGTTTGAAGTTTTTGAGACGTTGTTGGAGCTTGTACATTTTGGATCCATGATCTATTTCTTCTTGTGCCCACCAGGATTTAGCAAGTCGTTGGAAGTCCGGATGCTGCAACCAAAATTTCTCAAAGCGAAACGGCTTGTATCTGGGTGGGTCGTCCAGATTTAGCTGCATCGCTATAGGCCAGTGATCGGAGCCTGCTGTTGGTAGAATGAGGCTTTCCAGGCAGGATCTGGATTCCAAAAGCTCTTCAGTGACTAAGAAGCGGTCTAGCCGACAGGAAACATGTTGATTGCCCGATCTACGATTAGACCAAGTGAAAGTGCCATTGCTAGTTTCTATGTCTACCAATTTTAGATTGTCTATGAGGGTTCAGAACTTACCACTGTCTTGTTCAAGTTTCTTGGTGCCCCCTGTTTTCTCCTCCAGCGTCAGGATCATGTTGAAGTCGCCTCCTATGATCCAGTTCGGTGTTGCAGTCAGGGTTTTGATCAGTTCCAGCCGTTGCAAGAAAATGTCTTTGTCCTGATGATGGTGAGGCCCGTAGACGTTGGTGATGGCTCCTTCCTGAGCCGATCCGATGACCTCGAAATGGGCTGTAATTGTGTTGATCGTTGTGAAGGGTTTGCTGATTGTGATGTTATGCGGGTCCCATAGGATGGCCAGGCCCCCTGAGGCCCCAATTGAATCGATTGTTAAAGAGTTGCATTCTCTCCATATAGGTTGAAAGATAGCTTCGACTTCCTCTCCTCGACATTTGGTTTCTTGTAGCATCAGAATGTCTGGTTTTTCTGCTATGATGCAGTTTCGTAGAATCCTTTGCTTGGATCTACCGTTCAATCCTCTGATGTTCCAGGTGATGACTTTCATTTTTAAGAGGGGGGGGTGGAGTGGAGGTATCCCTCCGAGAGCTTCTGGATCTGACCCGAGTTAATCATCAAGTTGCGTGCCTCCTTGATCAGTTGGTGCGCAGATTTCCGACCTCTTCTTTTGTTTTCTCGAGGGATTCTCTTCTATCCAGAGCTTAGATCCGTTGCTATGCCGAGCCGTGCCGTGGATCCAGCTGATGAGTTGAGAAAGACTTTGTGGACTTTGCGCAATTGTTCTTCCGGGAGGGTGTGCAGATCTTTTTGGTTGAGCGCTTCCTCCAGCTTTTCCAGGTCGATTCCTGCCAGGTCTCGATCATCAATCAGCAATGGGGTGTCACCATCCCCTTCTCCTTTATCTTCTGCGTGGGTTTCCCCTGCTGCAGGATTGGGGTTGATACTGGGGCTATTTGTTGGCTTCTGTTGAGAGTCCTTGTGAGGATCTTGGATTTCCTCTTCTTCCGGCAGCTGATCCAAAATCTCGTACGAGTTTTTGGTTGTGATTTTTTGACTGGTGTCGGGGATTTTCTTTCTCGGGGGGTTCCACCTTCGTGAGGTGACAGTGGTAAAGCCATCCTTCTGCAGGGTATCGCTTGCCTTCGCAGCTTGTTTGATGAGACGGCAGTCCCGAAATAGGTGGTCGTGCTCATGGCATCTCCTGCACCTAAAAGGGATGTGCTCGTAGTCTAAGGTTTGTGTCCAGTCCTCATCCTGGTATTCAAGGGTCACCAATCCAGGATGCACTTTGGAGATATTCATGTATACGCAGATCCTGGCATAAGATGTGTATTTTCTCTGCTTCGTGGCTTCCGAGGCTTTGACAAAACTTCCAAGGGTATTGCCTATACCCATGAGGATCTCTTCCAACCAGAACTCCTGTGGGAGGGAGTATAAGCGTATCCATACGGGGGCCATGGTGAAATCTTCTTTGTCCGGGCTGAATCTTTCCGTCCAGAAATGTAGAAATAGCCTTGCAGAGTTGAAGAAGTATGGTTCGTTCTCAAAGATCCTGTCCTTGTCCTCAAGATTGTATAAAATGATGGTGAAGAAACCCTTGGAGCTGAGTTGCACCTCATACTCTCCTTTGGGATTCCACCAATGCTTGATCCACTTGTTTAGGTCCCTCTCTGTGGGCCAAAGGCCCAGGAATTTCCCAATGAGGGTGTGTTCTTTCATGAATTGGGTATGTTCTCCAACCCTAGTGGAACTAATGAGATATCTTGGAGATTTTTCGAGTTGTGGAATGCATTTACCTGGCTCCCAACTCCGTGGCAATTTGGGCTGGGATGTTCCTGCTTCTGTATCCATTTCCGTTCTCAGACCTTGCTCCCTGGCTAAAAGTTGATCTCTTATCTGCGGCGGCGGTTCGAAGGTGGGTCTTCTTGCCCTGGCACCGGCTTTGTCGTTGGCCGCCACATTACGGTATGAGGGGGGTTTCCCCCCCTCCTCCTCGCCCATATCGGTGTATCACTGACCACTGGGTGAACTGGGTCGTTTCTGGTTGTATGCGTCGCCTGGTGATGGATTCTTGCTGCAGCTGCCTATGCCGCGGAGGAGCTAGGGTTTCGCATCAGAGCTCGCCCTCTTTTTTTTTAGATAAATATAATCAAATGATAAATTGATCACACATACAAAATGGAATAACAAATTATGGACAACATGTAACATTTATCAGCATGAAAACACCGTATGATGACAAGATAAAGCTAAAATCAACCATAATAACATTCTCATAATACAACAGTAATGAAATAACGAAATGGAATAAGCATCACACAGGTCTAAAGCCAAAGATGAATTTCTTTCCCATATTCTTTCTCAAAATCACATGCCTAAACTGTAGTCCTGGAAGATTTTTTTGGGATAATAGACTCTTAAAGATGGAAAAAATTAATTAATACATAAATGATAGAAATTAATCATGTATTGATAAAAAATACTAAAGCTAATTTAAATCAATGCATAATCAATTATTAAAAGAATATGAATATATTATAATGAAAATAAAACAATTTTACTCGCAGGACAAAAGCCATTAAGCAACCTGGAATTCCATATTCTTCTTTGAAAATTCTCGTCCATTCTCCCAAAGATTCCAACCATCCGTTACTCCATTTCAAAAGAAGAAAAGTTTAAAAAGAAATAATATACAAAAGAAAAAGGATAAAAATCCTCCTTTCCAATTCTTGGATCCCTTTAGCTCTGAACTTTCTCATATATTTATACAATGAGTGAACAGTCTCAGGGTCACTAATAATTTTTGCCACCTGAAATTTGTCTCGTAAAGATACACACATATCTCTCAAATCGTACATTTGTTTGGGAAAATATCCAAGCGAAAGGTAAATGGGTCCATTTGGAAAATGGTTTTTCAACCATTTCTTCAAATTCCTCACGGTTTGGCTGCAATCAGTCTTGGAAACTCGTTTGTCTGATCTTGACGTTTTTCCAAATTTTATCTGTTGTTGCTCATAATTTTTTTTGTAGCAATCCAATATTATTTTTGGATCAATCATCTTAAACGTATTTGGATAATAAAATCAAGCCATGATCAGATCCATATAAAATATTTGATAATAGAAACCTGTGAAACAAAAAGAAACTTAAATTAATAACCTAAAAATTGTGAAAAAAACAAAATCTAGAACAATAAAATAAAAAATGAATTTAAACTAACTATAATTTCTAAACAAACATTGTTTATAATTTCCTTTCAAATATTATCTTAAAATTGCAGAAGCTTCAAGTTAATGGAGAAGAGAAAAATATTAATTTTGGTTTTTTACAAAATCAAACAAATCATAGATAATTCTTTTTTTTTAATTATTATTTTTATTTTGAAATGAGATGCAAAATGAAAAAAAGAATTTAATTAATTAATATCACCAAATAATTTTATAAAAATGAGAAATCAACCAAGATATTATTTGATGAAGTATTGAACCCATTATTCAAAATAGTCAAACTTGTTAATGAGCAAAAGAAAGAACACATAATCATAATTTAAACGAAAATAAACAGTTGATAACAAATAATGTTTTTTTTTAAATTGAGATTTCTATGCTCGTTTTTAAATTTTGACACATACTCTTGTAATGAATGTCTCATACTATAGTGAATGTCTTAAGTTTGTCTCAAAGCAAGCCAAGGTATGAAACTATTTGAAATGGTTGATTCTGTAGCTCATAAGATTCTAATGGGGGGCCTTTAAATTTTGTAAAAATTTAGGGGGAGTTGTTGGGGTCCAACACAATCCTATGTGAATATTGAAGAGTCAGGTTCTCATGCTTGTGAGCATTCTCTCTGAGTGAGAGAATTGTTGGGAACTAGTTTTCATATGTGTTGGGAAATAGCTACAAAGCTCTCATACTTTATGTTGGGCCTATTTTTGAAGGCCCGTAAGGGAAGTAGGAAAGTCGAAGGACTGTTGAGTAGAGAAGGAGTACACTTCCTCAGGTGGGACAGGTTGTGTGAAATGAGAGGTTGTGGGGTAGATGCACTAGTTGGCACCTTGAATTTAGTTTTATTTTTGTGTTTTAGACCTTACTTTGGATTAGGAATCCTTCAGTGGTGGATTTTCTAGCCTCAACATGGGGGTGACCTGCTTCTTATGAGGAACAAAATCTATGGTTGGGAGGAAATTTTGAGGTATGCACGTAGTTGGTGAATTATTAAAAGATAATTATTATTTTATCCATGTTTTTTATGCTATTTACTATGTGAATGATTATATAAAAATTTGCATGTTTTATTATACTTTTTTATGCATGAAATGGGTGTTGTTAGATTTCATAATTCAAATCATATGCAGAGCATGCTATTAATTAAAGTGTATCAAAGACAAACTTTGTGTGTCATGGCCCACCTTGAGGTTGGGGATGTTTCATTTTTAGTATCAAAGATAAGAATATATGTAAGATGACTCAACTAGGTGACTCTGTATGTCACAATATAATTTCTTTAATTAAGTAATTCACTTAATAAAATTTTAGGGTATTATCACTGGAATCAATGCACTCAATTGTTTTAAGTTATATCATTGTTAAAATGAATACAACTACTTGATTATGCAAAATGATTTTTCATTGTATCATCATTTAAACCAATGCATATTGATTTGCATTACTTCATTATTGAAATCAATGCGATTAATTACTCTAAATCATTTATCATTGTAATGTCACTAAAATCAATGCATTGCATTGTTTTGCATTATGTCATTATTGAAATCATGGCAACTAATTGATCTAAACTATTTTTCATTGTACAATTTAAAAAACAAAAGCACCTTATTGTTTTGTGTTATATCATGGCTAAAATCATTTCAAACCCCTTATTTCTCTAAATCATTTTTTAATATCATCATTGAAATCAATATTCCCTATTGTTTTATGTTATATCATTGCTCAAATCAATGAAGGTATTCAATTATTTCTATTCCATTCTCTTTTAATTTCCATAATTTGAATATATCAATAGTATAAACCTAGACCTCATAAATTTTAAAACATTTTTCATTTTGATAAACCATTAAAGCACAATTACATATATTGAGAAACATTTCATCCTCTTCATATTGAACTATGATCTCAATCCCAATATATTTCTTGTTATTTTACATTTGAAACAATTTGAAAAAGGATGATATGATATGACAATATGGAGATGAAAAGGTATAAGATGGTTTAGTTTAGAAAATATGTTTAAATTAATGAAAAACAATAATTTATAAAAAGAATAATAATTATTATAGATGAATGAATACATGTGGAAAAAATATATAATCAAGATTATATTTATATTAAAGTATTATGCAAAAAAAAAATTAAAATAATAAGTACAATGCTTTAATAGTAACATTGGCATGCACACTATAGTTATTAAGATTTTGGTTACTATTAAGAGTGATTAGTTTTTTTATGTTTTTTTAGAATATTTTATGTAACCAATCAACCACTATTTAGTTTTTTTTTTATGTAACCACTATGTGATCAAATTTGAACGGAAAAGTTATATTTAAAAGGTAATCCATCCACCTATTAACTAAATAGTGGTTTGTCAATCAAAGACTTTTACAGAAAGCACATGAAAATGATGCTCTTCTCACTTGATAACTTAGACCAAATGCCTTTTTAAGTGTCAGTACTGATAATAATAATAACAAACCTGAAAAGTAAAAAACTTTCCAAAATCTTTTAATTTCAATAAAAATGATTGATAAATTAATATTTATTAAAACCCAATTAAACTCATTATTATATATCGTACCAGAATACATAAATAAATCTGTTAGATCTCTACGTTACGGTAGGCTTGATTACAAAATGAGCTGAGTGGATGAATGCAATTTTGTTTATATATTTAATTAAAGTGGACCAACCGTCTTTTGGGAGGGGAACTGTGTACGCCTTTTCAACTTAAATAGCAATTCAGACATGAAGGATTCTTCTCAATATACTCTAATAAACAGTTAGTTGCAGACGTGATGGATTCTTCTCAATCTAGTTTAACAGATAGTATGTAGCTTATTCTTATAGTAAGCAATACGTTCCATTTTTCTCGTCAATCTCAATGCCATCAGAATCTTTCTTATTTCCAAAGCGAAACGAGAAGGTCCCATTCCATTCTATTTGTCTGTGCGGTAAAGTCGAAGGACAAACATGTATGGCGAGCATTATACACCATCCAGATGTATAAATTGCAATGTTTTTTGGAAATGTCGGAAGCACTGTTTAATTCACTATTTTCTAACCTAGTTGTCTGTTTACATCCACTTACAAAGGAATTTCAATCATTATCCATGTTGCACATTTAATATGATTACCACATTACTCTTATTGTAATTGATTTTTTACTCCTTTACACAAAGTCGACATTGTCTATGCGTTGATTTAAACGCACCGTTTTCGTCCACCCTTGCAAAACAATTTTTCCTTGTTTCTACCAAAATGCATCCTACAAATCTAGGAGACCCACTGTAAGTAAAAATTCGTTGCAAACCAATCATATATTACCGAAAATTTGTTATGCAGCGGGAGCATAAACAGAGAAAAAATAATTGACAAGAAAAAAGGAGAACCACAACACACATCAAAAATCTGTTGGAAATAGTAATTACAAGTCTCTCTATTGTCAGTCATTTTGTTAGTTTTTTCAGTCAACCGAAATGTCAGTCAGTGAATCTAACACTCTGCAAGCACGTTTACGCAAAATTCAGTAGGCAAGCATGAAGTTGTAAATGGAGCCGATCCTTATCTTTCTTGAGTTCAGTTAAGTGGTTGAAGAGTCAGTCAACGATCCTTATCTTTCTTGAGTTCAGTAAAGTGGTTGAAGAGTGAGTCAAATTAATGGTAGTCGTTAATGTTGAATCGGTACTAGCCTCTGTAGGAATTCTCAGTCGAAGTCCATATAAGTCCAAGTCTTTAGTTAGTAGAGGATGATGTAGAGTGATGTAGAGAAGAGGAAAAGAGGTAGAGAGGAAAAACAACAACTGAAGAATTGAAGAATTCTGAGCACAAGCTCTACGTCTCTCAAGTAAGTAGAAGAAGTCATTGGAGTCAAAGCTCATCTTAGTATAGTATTCTATAAACGTGCATACTACGTTGAAGTTCATTAATATTAAATATTTTGTGTTGTAACTTTCATGAGTATTTCTGAGTTTATATGATAAGTATATTAGTTTGTTATTCCGCATTTATAAATTGTTCTTAAAGCGTTTAATATTAGAGCGCGCAGAATTCATGTAGTCTATGAACTGCGTGACAAGTCCTGAGAGTTCAATGACGAATCTTGTGGTACACATCATTTTTTCACTACACTATGCAAAGTTTCTTTGCATGATGTGGATTCAAGTTTTTATCGCTGTGCACTAGATCCAAGATCTAGTATCAGAGAAGGTTGATCAAAAGCACGTGTAACATCCCGCTCTGGCGCACTAAGAAAAAATATTCTTTGAGGACACTTGCTCGCAAGTGATCCGGACTATTATGATATTAAAACATTTGTCCTTGATTATGATGCGTTATGATAGATGACATGATGTTTTACTGCATTGACATAGACATGTTCTATTGACTCGGTTTTACTGAGTGTGTAGGGTTTTGGACCTTGAGGATGCAGAGGCATCGACAAATCCCTTGGACTCTGGATCGAGTCAGGGAGTGTTCTATTGGGGTTTGATTGTTTTACTGTGATTTTAGTACATTTGATTAGATGATATGATGTGGACATGTCTGACATGATTGTTGATGATGCAGGCTGACGATAGCTTGCCGACCAGACTCACATATGGAGTAAAGGCACCACACATATGACTACCAGAGAGGTTGAGGGAGAGGTGTGGACAACAGCCTTGCCACAACCTACTAGCACTCCTGTCGTGGCTCGAACTGTAGGTTAACGATTACCTAGTTCGAGAGGACCTACGATGTCACGAGGGCAGACTACGACAGTCGCTCGCGATGATTCTAAGGGGCACACAATAAGGCAGGGGCCTTATTTCTTAGATGCCCCTAGTCTCCCACAAGTTCACCTGGCGGAGTGTTGACTCCAGGGGTTATTGATGTCTATCAATCAGTCAAGAAGCGAGTGGCACCCTTGGAGCACGTAGTGCATCCTGAAGGGAACGTCACACAAAAGAAACAAAAGGGTGAGTGGCACCCTTGGAGCACGTGGTGTGTCTTGAAGGGAACGTCACGCAAAAGAAACAAAAGAGGCGGGTGGCACCCTTGGAGCACGTAGTGCATCCTGAAGGGCACGTCGCGTTGATGAGGATGAAGGAACGAACCTAGATGGTCCTAAGACAAACAACACATTAAGAAATTTTAAAACAACTTCTCTAATTAAATGTCGCCCAATTCAGAATTTAAGTCCTAAGTCTAAAACTTCTCTAGGGGTAAAATTTTGTCTAACCTTAAGAAAAATACCCTATAAAAATAAAAAAATAAAAATTAAACTAAAAACCACTTAAGTAATAGTTTTAGTCTTCATAAAATTTTTGGGGTAAAATGAAGAGAGTAAGAATTTAATTAAAATCAGTGGATT
>SNQJ01S0011129.1:206271-223711 GCA_010110895.2 Picea sitchensis
GAGAGAGAGAGAGAGAGAGAGAGAGAGAAATGTTTGAAAATGGATGTAAAAACATAGTTGAGAAAAAAGAAAAAAATAATAAAATTGAACAATTTGAAAATAAATGAAAAAATGAGCATTTAAGAAAACAAAGTGGAAACCTTATGTATAAGAAAATTTAAAATATAAAAAAAACACATAAAAATGGAGGGGGGTGCTACCGATAGCACCATTTTTAAAAATGGAGTAAAAAACTTGACCCCCCAAAAAACAAGAACTCTGTAGAGTTCTCGTTAAGTTAGTAACTATTTTCATATGGTATTTAGATTCAGGTTGTAGTAACCACATGACATGAAACATATAATTGTTTTCTAGTTTGGATGAGTTAGTCCAAATGAAGGTTACACTTAGAACACATATCCAAGTCATTGTCTTAAGAAAAGGTAGTATAAACATTTTAACAAGTAAAGAAGAACATGAAGTTATGCCTAATCTATATTATGTTTCTGGTCTGAAGCATAATCTGATGAGCAAATGAAAACTATTACAAAAAGGATACAAAATCTACATGGAAGATAATCAATGTGTGATTATGGATAAATGCCCAAGAAATCAACTTATTGAAAAAATCTGGATGAGAAGTAACATCATGTTTCCATTGAATTTGAAGCCAACCAAGAAGAAGAATACAACGCTAGTTGTTGGAAAACGAAAAAGTGTGCAGTTAGACACTGCATTTAAAACAAAAAGTGTGTGCAATTCTAATGAGCAAAATAGTGTGCACAATACTAAGAAAGAAGAAAAAGGCGTAGAGATGAAGGCAACATTCCAATATGAAGTACAAAAATGATTCTTGGTTATGGAATTTAATATTTGGACATTTAAACTTTGGAGGTCTAAAGATGCTACACAAAAAGGATATAGTAAATTTTTTTCCATTAATTGAAAAACCAGATAGAATATGTGATAGCTACATATTGGGCAAGCACCATAGAGAATCATTTCCAGTTGGAAAGTCTTATAGAGAAAAAACTCCACTAGAAATTGTACATTCAGATATTTGTGGACCAATGCAAACTCCATCAATAGGAGGCACTACTTATTTTTTGACATTTATTGATGTTTTATCAAGAAAGACATGGATTTATTTCCTAAAGCATAAATCAAACACATTGTGTTGTTTTCAACAGTTTGTAAGAACTAATAGAGGAGCATAATACATGTCAAGAGAATTTCAAAACTTTTGTAAAGAGAATGGAATCTACAAACAATTTACCACGTGATACACACACCAACAAAATGGTGTCGCAGAAAGAAAGAACATAATGATCATGTAAATGGTGCATAGTATGTTGATAGCTAAAGAAATTTCAAATGAGTATTGGGATGAGGAAGTAGAAAATGCAGTATACATCTTGAATAAATGTCTGACAAAGAGTGTGAAAAACAAATTTTCTAAAGAATCCTGGATAGGATTGAATCACAATGTGGCACATTTAAAAAAATTTGGTTGTGTCACATACGCACATGTTCCAAATGAGATGAGAAAGAAGCTGGACAAAAACAAATAGAAATGTATATTTGTTGGGCACTCTGAAGACACAAAAGGATACAAGTTGTATTAACATGTTGCAAGAAAAGTCGTAATCAGTCGCGATGTTCATTTCGTGGAGAATGAAGCATGGGATGGAACCATAGAAAAAACAGTGAAAATTATTGATGCAATAAGGCATGATAAAACAGAAGAAGAAGAAGAGGTGTTTCAAACACTGTGTATAGGTCAGTGCGCAATACCTTCTACAACTGGCACTGTGATGCAAATCAGAGTGCAGAGTACTCCAGTAAGAACAACAGGTGTGAAGTCTACACCTATATAGCAACAAACATCAACAAACAATCCAAGTAGTTCTACATCTCTAGATCCAGCCTTAGCAACTCTGTTACCAAGAAAGACAAGAAGTATGCGCGACATCTATAATAAAGACGCAACAAATTTATTTTCAATTTTTTCTCTGTTTTCACAAATAGATTATCCATTAACCTTTGAAGAAGTTGTGAAAGATGATATATAGGCATAAGTCATGGATGAAGAAATCATATTCATAGAGAACAATAAAAAATGGAAATTGGTAGATGTATCTAATGACAAGGATGTCATAAGTGTCAAGTGGATTTATAAAATCAAGCAAGATGTAGAAGAAAAGGTGCAGAAACACAAGGAAAGGTTAGTTCCAAGAGGATTTACACAACAACCTGGAATTGATTTCAATGAAACATTTGCACTAGTTGTGTGCATGGATACAGTCATAACTATGTTAGCCATTGCCTCACAATACAAGTGGTTAGTTTATCAGATGAATTTAAAGTTATCTTTTTTTAATGGAAATTTAGAAGAAGAATTATATGTGGAAAAACCACAAGGTTATGATGTTCCAGGACAAGAAGACAAGGACCGTACAGATTATGAAAATTATGCGCATGAAATTATGAAAGTATGTGCATGAAATTATGAAAATATTCAATATGATGAATTCAAAAGAAACCCCAACACCTTTCATAACATGATTAAAGTCAAGAAAGGAAGATAAAGGGTTCAAGGTGGATCCCACACTATTTAAAAGAATGGTAGGCAATCTTGTGTATCTCACAACAACAAGACTTGATATTATGTATGGATTAAGTTTAATTTCAAGGTTCATAAAAACTCCAAAAGAATCACATTGGAAGGTAGGAAATATAATCTTGAGATATGTGAATGGAACAATAGATTTTGGCATACAATACTCGACTTCAAAATATTTCAGACTCATTGGATACACTGACAATGATTGTGGAGGAAACATAGATGACAGGAAAAGTACCTCTGTGTACAGGTTTCATTTTGGAATAATTATGGTGTCATGGGCATCAAGGAAGAAACCCATAGTGACTCTTTCTTTAGCAGAGGTAGAGTATGTCGCAGCTACAAGCACAACTTGTCAAATAGTTTGGGTGAGAAGAATGTTAAAAGATTTGTTGCAAGAACAAAAAGAACATACAACAATATTCTGTGACAACAATTCAACCATTGTGTTATCAAAGAATCATGTGGTTTACAATAAAACCAAACATATCGATACAAGGTAGATAAATTTATCAAAGAATTGGTGAATAAAAAAGAGATTTGTTTAGAGTTTTGCAGGTTAGAAGAACAAGTCACAGATATTCTTACAAAGGATTTAGCAAGGGATGCATTTCAGTATCTTCTCAATAGTCTAGGAGTCTGTGTAGTAACAAATGAGTAACAGTAAAATGAAAATTCAAAATTTTGATGAAATTTGTTTGTAACCCCACCTACTTATAATTAAGGGGGAGTGTTGGAAATAGTAATTACAAGTTAGTGATATCTTCATGTCTCCGTCGATTTTTCTGTCAGTCATTCTATCAGTAATTTTGTGATTCGGCTGAAATTTTAGTTAGTCAGTCTAATAGTATGCAAGTGAAAGGTTGCATGTTTATTCAAAAGTCAGTCGGCAAGAAGGAATCTATAAATGGACTTGATCCTTATCTTTCTCAAGTTCATTTAAGTGGTCGAAGAGTCAGTCGAATTAATGGTAGTCTTTAATGTTAAGTCAGTATTAGTTTCTATAGGAATTCTTAGTTGAAGTCCATATAAGTCTGAGTCTTTAGTTAGTAGAGGATGATGCAGAGTGATGCAAAGAAGAGGGAGAGTAGTAGAGAGGAACACAAACAGTTGAAGAGTTGAATAAGTTTGAGAACAAGCTATGTGTCTCTAAAGTCAGTAGAATAAGTCATTGGATCTGAAGTTCATATTAGTATTGTATTTTGTAACCATGCACACTATGGTGAAGTTCATTAATATCAAATATTTGGTTGTGTCAACTTTCATGAGTATTTTTGAGTTTATATGGTAAGCATAGTAGTTTGTTACTCCACATTTATAAATTGTTCTTAAGACAATTTATATTACAACGTGCAAAATTTCATGTAGTCTGTGAATTGTGTGACAAGTCATGAGGGTTCAGTGAAAAATCTTGTGGCAGACAGTATTTTGTCATTGCATTGTGCATAGTTTCGTTGTGCAATACAGATCCAAGTTTTTACCACTGTGCACTGGATCCAAGACAATCCCACAATTAATACATTGATTTACGTGGAAAATGAGCACAAGAAAAAACCAATGGGAAATGATAATTGATATTCTTATTATTCATGGGAGAATTACAATAGCCAATTAAAAGAATACAACCATCCTCTCCTCTCTTCCCACACAAAATGTTATAGTCCATTGCTTCTCCACACATCTATCAGTGTGCTAGTTATATAGGATCAGTTATACAGTTAAACAAACTCATTACAACCCAATCCATCAGTTACACAACCTATTCTTTGAAGAGAGCATGTATGCACAACCTAATTTTAGTTGATGTGCATACAACCACATGGGAAATTAGTTGGCACGTTTTCAACAATATCCACCTTGACAACAATTTACTTGATATATCATTCCCGAATCAATTCATCATTGTTTCTGCAAGCTAAGAGAATCCAAACACCATCGTAACTTCTCTAACAAAACTAGTTTCGTAAGCATGTCTGCAGAATTCAATTTTGTATGGACCTTTTCTAGAGCCACTCCCCTTCATCAACAACTTGTCTTACAAAATAGTATTGAATATAAATATTTTTTGTGTTATTGTGACAAGTTGGATTGTTAGTCAAATGAATAACATTTTGACTATCGTATAATACTTTCACCTTATCCTGCATCCTTCCAAACTCACCCAACAAACCTTTTAGCCAAATTGTCTCCTTACATACATGTGAAGCCTCCATATATTCTGCCTCGGTAGTGGATAAAGAGACTAATTTTTGAATCTTTGACATCCAACTAACAAGTCCTCCTACAAGAGTAAAGACATATCCTGAAGTGGATCTCTTTTTTTCCAAGTCACCTGCAAAATTTTAATCTACATAATCACAAACTAAATCATTGGAGCCATCATATGTTATAGAATAATTACTTATTCCTATGATATACCAAATCACCCATTTCAATTTTACTCAATTCTCTTTACCTATATTTTCCATGTATCTACTCACAACACCAATTGTATGTGAAATATCTAGTCTAGTACTCACCATAGCATAGATCAAACTTCCTACTGCATTCGCATATGGTACACCAGACATATAATCATTTTCTTCATCATTAATAGGACATAAAACTGAAGAAATCTTGAAATGGGAATCCAAAGGGATATGTACAGGTTTCACATTATTCATATTGAATCTCATCATTTTTTTCTTGACATGCTTCTGTTATGATAACCACAAGTTACCATTTTTTTTGTCTATGTGTATCTCGATGCCCAAGATTTGTTTTGTTGCTCCTAGATCCTTCATATCAAGCACCCTAGCCAGTTGAGTCTTTAACTTGTTGATTTCGACCATTTTTTTTCTTTCCACAAGCATATCATCAACATATAACAACAAAATAATGAATATGTCATTTTCCAACTTTTTAAAGTAAACACAGTGATCATATTTGCTTCTTGTAAAATTTAGGCTCACCATGGAGGAATCAAACTTCTTGTACCATTTCCTATGAGATTGCCTCATCCCATACAATGAATTCTTAAGTTTGCAAACAAACCTCTTATTGTGATCTTGAACAAACCCTTATGGTTGTTCCATTTATATATCATCATCAAAATCTCCTTGTAGAAATTTTGTTTTAACATATAGTTTCTCTAACTCGAGATCAAGAAAAGAAACTAGTGCTAACACAACACAAATTGAGACAAGCTTCACAACTAGTGAAAATATTTCATGAAAATCAATATCCTATTTTTCAGAATACCTGTTTGTTGTTAGTCTTTCTTTATATCTTTCAACTTTATCAACAACACCATTTTTCAGTTCATAGACCCACTTGCAACCGACAAACTTCTTGTCCTTTGTAAGTTCTACCAGGTCCCATGTTTTATGCATCTCTAAGGAATCCATTTCTTCTCTCGTAGCTTCTTTACATTTAGCACTTTCAAATACCTTAGTTTCTTCCTAATAACAACTAGGTTCTCCATGAATAGAAACCAAAGCGACAAATGAAACATAATCATCATGCCTTGTAGGAGGATTCCTGACCCATGTATATCTCATTAGAGATGGTAGAGGGATATCCTCAGTTTGTTGGATATTTTTTGCATCTTCATCTTCTCCTTTTCCAACTTCTTCATGCTTCTCCCTTTCTAAAAATGGTTGAGTCTCCAACTAAATTTTTTGAACTTGTGGTACATGTTCTTGTCTCACTTCAACATTTACCAGTTCTGATTTTAATAGTGAGGATTCAACAAATGCTACATCTCTACTTATGATGAATTTGTGGGTAGTAGGATCCCACAATATGTGCCCCTTAACTCCACAACCATAACCAATAAAGAAATATCTCTTTGATCTACGATCGAACTTAGAACACTGATCTTTAGAAATAAGAGCATCAACATAATAACCAAATATTCTCAAATTTGAATAATCACATGAATGACTTGTCCATACCTCTTCTGAAATGTACAATTTATTGTAGTTGATGGTGACCAATTCATCAGATAGCATGTTGTAAGAACTGCTTCTGCCAACAATTCTTGATGCAACTTGGAATTACTGAGCATGCTCCTTTCTATCTCTAGAAGATTCCTATTCATGCATCCAGTAACACCATTTTGTTGAGTATTAAACATGGTCATATGTCTTTCGATCCGAGTTTCCTTGCAATAATTTTCAAATTCCACAGATTTGAAATCACCTCAATTATTTGTTCTTAAAAACTTGATTGACCTGTCAGTGATCCTTTCAACCAAAGCTCTGAATTTCTTAAAAGTATTAAATACATCAACTTTTCTTTTATGTAAATAAACCCAAACATTTCTAGAGTAATCATCTATAAATGTCACAAAATATGAAGATCCTTCAAAGGAAACCATAGGGGATGGTCCCCAAACATATGAATGAATGTAATATAGGATGCTTTTGCTTATCTGTTTTCCTATTTTAAAATTTTGTCTACAGTTTTTTCCAAAAACACAATACTTGTAGAAATTCAAATTCAAAAACTTTAAAATTAGAAGTGAATTACGATCAATGAGTACCTTAAACCCTTTCTCGCTCATATGACCCAAACATTGATGCCATAAACGAATAGAGTCGCATTCACATTTAGATTCTACAACTACTTGATTTATTTCAGTTCTTCCTTCAAGTTGATAAAGGTTCTCGATCCTCTTTTCCTTCATGACTACTGATATTCCTTTGGACACCTTCAGTACTCCACCTTGAGTTGTACACCTGTAACCAAAAAATCTAGAACTCCCAAAGATATCAAGTTATTTCTAAGTTCAGGTACATTCCTTACATATGTTAATGTTCTTACTAAACCATCATGCATTTTAATTCGGATGCTACCAACCCCAACAAGTTTATAAGAAAATTCATTTCCCATAAAAACAACACCATCATCAATAGATTGGTATGATGAGAACCAATTTCTATGAAGCAACATTGATCCAGATTATTTTTGGCATGAAATGAGAGTGAAGATATAATAAAGAAATTCACAGAGATATCGCAAATATATAATAATATAACATAAGTATATCAGAGATGAAACCATAAACACAGAGATGCAGTAATACACGATTTCTATTAATGAAATAAATGTACAGAGACTATAAAAATACAGAGTGAAAGACTCACTAGAATGGTGGCAGCTTATCTTTGAGAAGAGATGTGACGGCTAATCTCATTCGCAAGAAGATGATTATTACAATGAATCTCTAAGGGACATTTTAACATAAGTAAAATCCAAAACCCTAACCCTGAAAGATGAAAAAACAAAAGGTATGCAGGCCCCGATGGAGGTAGTTGATACACCAACTTCCTGAGGGCATAAATTTTGCATACAATCTTTGTTTGGGGCGATCGATACACCATTAGAAACATCTATCCGAGGAATACAACTATGATGTGAGAAACACTGAATTAACTTCCATGTTCCTCCCGTTTTCCCAAAAAACATCTTTTAGGGCCTCGAAACGGCTTCGAAAGTTCAGGACCCAAAAAAATGCTAAAAATAGTAAATTACCAAAATTGCTAGAAAAATGTTTTGAGTCAGTTGGGAAAGGTGGGTGGCCACCGATATCCACCTGGATCAATCCTCCATCCTTAGGAATCAATGGTTTCCATTTCGTTGATTTCTCGGGTGAGAGAGAGAAGCATTTGTCGAATCTGAATCTTGGTGAGCTACTTGCCTTGTTGGAGACGTCATGTTGCTCGGTTTGTGGAAAGTTGTCAAAAACCTATTGTTGGCAGGGTTGAATCTGTTCAACTAGTTGGGCTATAGGAGATGACTGTGTGCAGAAGGAATTTTTGTGACTTGTTGCAATCTTGTCGACTTTCAGTTGTTAGATATAAGGTGTTGGGGCAAGGCTGTAGTGGTTGAAGTATCATGTTATTCACCTTTTGAACAAATTGTGAAGAAGATGAATTTTGTAGTATGAGATACTACCTTGCAACACTTTTTAGGTGAGACAATAGTTTGGACTACCTCTGTTATCGTTTAGAGATGACCCCCTAGAGTAACAACGACACTATGGGGTCGAGACTCATCGATAGCATGACGCTTCTAGATATATGGTTGGCTCAAGATAACATCAGAAAAATCCAATGGGGAAACATCACATAATACCTCGTCCTTGAAGGGTTGAATGCCATATGACAATCGACACTGATGGATGACACGAAGATCTCATCCCTGGCGAAGCCACCTGATGTTGTATGGTTGCAGGTGTGGTGTTGTTGAAAATCCCAATTGTTTGACGACCTCTACTGAGATGAGGTTCTTTTGGCTTCCGTTATCAACAATAAAATGCAGTGACATCCCCTTCACCCACATCTATGATTGAAAAAGGCGGTCCCCCTCTTCAGGATCTATTGGTTCTTCTATTTGAATTTTTTCGGTTGCGACAATAGCAGTGGGGTCTGCATCGATGATGTATCTTTTACCAGTATATTCAGAATCAGATTCTGAATCAGGTTTTGGCTCCTTATCTTTGATGTCGGCCACCAATGACTATTTTGAGCGACAATCATCAGTGTTGTGCTAGGGGATTTTGTGGAAATCACACCATTTTCTGGTGTTCTTCTTCGTCTTCCCGTGACCCTTCTTTTCTTGTGGCTTAGACTGGTTTTTTGGAAGTTGTTTGTTAGGGTCGTCTTTCTCATACTTTATTTGTTGAGGATTTGTAGATCCAAACTCTTGTTTCTTATGGTGCCTAAATTAATGCTCAATTTTATCATCATATCGATACACAACACCGAGTGATGAGATATCGAGAAAATCCATTTCAGTTTGGATGGATTTGTGTAGAGCCTCGCAGTATTTCAAAACCAAATGTCGCTCAGATTCTTTGATACCTAGCTTGGTCTACAAGATATGGAAGGTATTGGTGAACTCTGGCACTTCTTGGCCCCTCCCTTGCTGCAGTGTGGTCCATCTCATGTACTAGCCCTCATAGTTTCCAATAGGGTAATATTGCTCCTTTACTGGATCCACAAAAAAATCCCAAGTCAGCTCGGCCCCATATATTCCAAACTCCTCTGTGGAACTTTTCTCCCAATAATTTTCTCACTAATGTTTGACATGGGGGAGAACCTTAAGGAGCGCAAAGGTGATTTTTTCTCTGTCATAGAAATTGTGAACAAAGAAATAACCTTCTAGCAGATTTAACCAATTGTTTAGGGCTTCTGCGTCTATATGTCCTTCAAATACACTAAATACACTAATATCAAAATTAACTTGTACCTTAAAATGCAAGGTGCCGCCAAAGTGGACACTTGATGAAGATGCGCCTGATGCTATCGACAGGCGTTGAAGGATGTGGAAAAAATTCTCCATCGTTTATTCCCTCTGTCGCGTGATAGATTGTTCATGCAATAGATTGATAGAATCGTCTTCTCTATCGTTTTTCTTTTCTTCCACCAATGGGGATTTCTTGGATGTGCGAGAGAGATTGTCCTCAAGAGAGACAAGTTCAAGACCCAACTTTCTATACTCGAACCTCCTCGGGGACATGTACTAAAAAAATATCAAGAGCAACCTACTCTGATACCACCGATTTGGATTATTTTCGGCACGAAATAAGATTGGAGATATAATAAAGAAATGCACAGAGATATCCCATATATCCAATAATATAACATAAGTATATGAGATATTCAACCATAAACACATAGATACAGTAATACACAATTTATATTAATGAAATAAATGTATAGAGACTTTAAAAATACACAGTGAAAGACTCGCTAGAATGGTGGCAGTTTATCTGTGAGAAGAGATATGATGACTATTCACATTCGCAAGAATATGATTATTACAATGAGGCTCTAAGGCCCTTTTTAACATAAGGAAAATCCAAAACCCTAACCCCGGAAGATGAAAATTCAAAAGGTTTGCGGGCTCCGATGGAGGTAGTTTATATGTCAACTTCCCGAGGGCATAACTTTTGCATACGATCTTCGTTTGGGGTGCTCGATACACCGTTAGAAATATCTATCTGAGCACTACAACTTTGGTGTGAGAAACATCCAAGAGATTCCTATGTTGCTCCTCGTTTTTCCAAAAACATTTCATTTAGGTCCTCAAAACAACTCCGGAAGTTCAGGACTTGAAAAAATGCTAAAAATAGTAATTTACCAAAATTGCCAGAAAACTGTTTTGAGCCAATTGGGAAATGAGGGTGGCCACAATATCCACCTGGATCAAACATGTCGTTGGACGCACCAAAATCTAACAACCAATGTTGATGTTGATGTGAAACATCACAAGTAGATAATACCTCATCAACCATACCTGAACCTGAACCTGAACTTGTTTCAACTAAATTAGCTTCCTTTGTTTCCTTTGTGTAGTCCTCTTTCGATGCATTCTTCATTTTCCAGCAATCCTTCTTCAAATGCCCCGATTCACCACATAACCAACATTTCTTCTTACTGTTCTTTCCTTTTGACTTAGACCTTGATGTACCCCTCTAAGTTTTCCCTCTTTCTATAGATCGACATATGAACACCATTTCTTATGATGTTGAGGTTTCTTTACTGGACCTTCTCCTCATTTCCTCAGCCAACAGAGCTCCCACAATAGTGTCATAATCAATGGCATGGGTTGATCTAAACCACATAGATGCGACCACATGATCTGAAGACTCAGGAAATGTACACAATAGTGTAACTACCATGTCCTCATCTTCGTACTTTACTTTCATACTAGATAATTGACAAATCAGTGTATTGAAAACATTCAAATGATCAACAATTTTTGTACATTGTTTCATCTGGAAATTGTACAACTGTCTCTTCAAGAAGATTATGTTCATCAAGGACTTTTTCATATACAGACTCTCTAGTCTATTCCATAAACCTATTGTTGTCTCCTCTCTAACGATGGTAAACAACACTTCATCTGCCAAACACAAATGAATGGTACTGAGGGCTCTTGCATCAAGATCTTCTCAATCCCCGTCTGTCATGCTTGTCAGTTTCTTTATTTTTCTCACCAATGTCTTTTGCAATCCTTGTTGCACAAGCAAATCCCGCATCTTGAATTTTCATAGCTCAAAGTTATTCATGACGCTGAATTTCTCTACCTCAAACTTAAAACTCTACGCTTTCTCCATTAGCACAAAAAACCATCCAAACCCCACTCATAAAACCAAATCTTATTAATATGATGGGATAATAATATTTCAAAATTAAACCCAATATATTTTTGAAGTTTAAAAAAAAAATAAACAAATATTTAATACCTCAAAACCTTTTTACAAAAACAGAAAGGGTCAACCTCACCTTTTATTAAAACATCATTCACCAAAAATATGCCTTTTTAATGGCACTCCATAAAAATTTGCTTTCATACCTTGTTAAACTTTCAAACCTCTTGTGCATAACATAACAAACAAATGGCTGCCATATCTCATAAGTCAATGCATAGACCTCGTGCTGTCTATGCATATGAACTTCAATAATAAATGACCTTCAACGATTTTACAACGAGATCAGTCGACGACTTTCCCTTGATCACTCCACCTCGACTTTCACAGGTATCGGACCCTCCCAAAAGTTGCAGACAGCGATGACAACAAGCTTATTGCCTTTATCGTGCTTCCAACGTGGGGAGCGAGGATCTTGAGGTATCGCTCCTGTCACAGCGATCGGTGAAAAAACATCGCCCCTGCTCTGTCCTCAGGACGCTCTTCGAGCACGCGGATCGAGTTCTTCCAACAGGTTTGTCTCTACCTTAGGTCATACAGATCTTCTCCGCTCTGATATTGGCTATTTTCTCCTTCATTCTCATATTTTTCAACTCTGCACCTTGATACTAGTTGTTAGGCAGCTAAAGTATAAACAGAGAAAAATTAATTGACAATCAGAAAAACTGAGAATCATAACAACAATTTTAAAATTAATATGGTGATTTACTTAAAACTTTGGTATTGGAAAAAACCATTAGATAATAATAATAATAATAATTGATATTCTTATTATTCAAGGGAGAATTACAATAGATTGCATTGCTTCTCCACATCTCTACGAATATACTAGTTATATAGTATCGGTGATAAAGTTAAACAAACTCATTAAATGCATCCATTACATAACCTGTTCACTGAAGAGTGCATGAATGCACAATCTAATTTTCACTAACTGCATAGAAAAATAATTAATTTACACATTTTCAACAAAAATCACATTGATAAAGTGACAAGTGAGACTGTAACAGTGGTTATTAAATTTCAGTTAAAAATACCAAAACTTACACCATCATATTATATATGACAATTATAAAATGCTTGAGGATGGATGCCGTCTTGGTAGCCTGGTTTTTATGTGGGTATGTAAATACAGCACTGTCGCAGCTGCTCATACCCATTACACAATTCCTCGCATATTCAGTGGTACAGCTATCCTCCTCTTTATAAAATTGTAATCAAAACGTGCCACTAATACAACCTCATGTTTTGATGGTTACGACATTTATAAAACCATGGTAATCCAAACTTGTCAGTCACACCAGTTTTTTGGATGGTTATGAGCATGTTTATTGGAGTACCTCACTTTTTAAATGGTTAATAGCATATTCGTCCAAAGAACATCATATAGCTTTAAAAAAAGTTGAACTAAATAGTTTTAGATGTCTGAGATGTAATAAAAATTTTACAAACATGTCTGAGATGTCGGAAAAAATTTACATTGTTTATTTGAGTGCTTCACTTTTTAAATGGTTACAAGCATATTCCTAGAAAGAACTAAAGTATAAAATTTTACATTGTTTATTTGAGTGCTTCACTTTTTAAATGGTTACAAGCATATTCCTAAAAAGAACTAAAGTATAATTCATTTTTTATTTAATTTCTTATTTTTTAAATAAGGTATTTTATTTTCATCTTTAAAAAAGTATTTTTTATGATGGTTACAAGCATATTCCTAAAAAGAACTAAAGTATAATTAATTTTTTATTTAATTTCCTACTTTTTAAATGAGTTATTTTATTATCAGCTTCAAAAAATATTTTTTTATGAAATATATTATTTTTAGTGAGATTTAATAATAATTAGTTTAGAAATTTAATTTTATAACTTTTTTTTTATTCACAACACCTTACCATTCCAACTAACTTATCAAATTAAACTTTAAAAAATATTTATTAAATAAAATGTTTATTTTAATTTTCAAACTAACTTATCAAAATAATTTATTTTTGTAACTAGGGGAATCCCACAAGCATACTTTCAGAGTAAATAGGAGTGAGAATTGACCTTGAGACTTCTTTTTACATATTTCTTTATATTTACACGACACTTGCCAATCAGTCTACACCCTTGCGGGTTTTAAAAAATATTTATTAAATAAAATGTTTATTTTAATTTTTAAAAAAATAAGTAAATACTTTGAAATGTATCAAAAATGTCATACATATATAAGAACAAATTCTCATGAGCTCCATAGTGAAAGTGGGCCTTGGTCAATTCCTAAAATGCCATGGGATGAAAGAGTGTGTCACCTTTGTGACACTAAGAAAGTTGAAGATAAAAAGCACTTTCTCTTAGATTGTCAAGCCTATACCCATATTAGATCTCATTTTCAAAATATTGAACACATTACCAACCTTTCTAACTTCTTAACTCAACAAAAGTATGGTGATCTTGGAAAGATTCTCTTAATGCTTTTCGAGCACATAAACAAAATTCTAAAGAATCACAAATAATCACTTACCCTCTTATGGTTCGATAGACCAATTAAGTCTTAGTGGACATTAACCATCATCATCAATTAAAATTAATAAATAAAAATATTTTTTTAAGTAATGAAATAAAAGAAAAAAAATTAATGAAAATTTAAATAGTAAAAGATATTTTGAAATTAATAAATAAAAATATATTTTTCAATAATAAAATAAGGAAAAAAATTATATTAAATAAGTAAATTAAAATATATTTATGTTAATACTAAAGTTTCTAAATATCAAATTTATAAATATAATAGTAAATCTATATTAATAGTTTACAATGTTGTTATTATTATAATTGGTTCATCATTTCTTTATATTTAAATTATTAAATAAACAAATCTTAATACTAAAGTTTCTAAATATTAATATTAAATCTATATTCAAAGTTTGCAATGGCATTATTATAATTGAATTATCATTTCTTTTCTTAAATATTAATATTAAATCTATATTCAAAGTTTGCAATGGAATTATTATAATTGAATTATCATTTCTTTTCTTTGTTTTTGAATAATCGAATGGATAAATCTTAATGCCATTTTTCTATATTTAATTACATGTAACATAATTTTATTATAGACATTTTTATTTCAGATTATATATATATTATTTTTATATAAATAATTTTTGTTATTACTTAAAAGAATTAAGCAATTAATTATGCATACAATCTACAATACATTAAGGAAAGAAGGGTAAAAATTGGATAGATATTTGAGGATAAATTCGTTAAAGTCTCACTCATTTATTATTTAAAGTAGTTAATTATAAAACATCAACATGTCTCTCATTCTAGGGACAACTAAAGTGAAAATTTAAGATATACATGTGCGTCGAATATATTAAGTTTCTATAAAAAAAAAATAAAAAAAAATTGCTAAATATATCAAGTTTTTATAAAAAAAAAATGGTCATATTCTTTGAAATATATTTTTTGATATAAAATGTCCAAATTAAAATGTCAAACCACATTTCTCATTTACATATTTTTCTATATAAATTATGCATCATATTTACATATGTTTTTATATACATAACTAGCTTTACAAATATTGTTATATACCATACTAAATTGTGCATGTTAAAATCAAGCTAATGTTTTTATATACATAACTAGCTTTACAAATATTGTTATATACCATACTAAATTGTGCATGTTAAAATCAAGCTAATGCATGGATAAATAAGCTCAAGAAGTAATCCCTAAAAAAATCCATAAGTTATAACTATAAAACACTATCCAAGTGTTCATCCAAATGTAAACCTAAAAGTTTCATCTCTTGTCAATAATATATCCCAAAGAAAAAAGAATCATATCCTTCATATATAAATAATAATTTACACATTTCCAATTTGTAAAAAAAACATTTGTAATTGGTGATGCATTGAATGAATTAATATGGGCATGCTTCCTCCATAATCTTGTAATTCACTCTCAACAAGAAAAATATTAAATGAAAATTTGAAAAATATTCAAACACTTGAACTTTGTAATGGAACACATTGTTTCATATAAAACTCAAATCCATACATAATTTGAATTTGGTAAATGTACTTGATAACAAGATGACTCAATCCACAATAATTTGTTTAAAAAATTTAGAGGATTTCATTTTATCAAACATAATCTATGAAATGATGAGCAAGTGAATATCTAAATTCATTACATTGTCTATAAAATGACTACTTGGTGCATTGCCTAGTTTACATTCACTGTTCATTTTATTTCACTATTTGTAGTTTGTTTTATTTAAGTTCAAAATATTTTTTACATAAGTATATATAATATTCCATTAAATTACATATTAATATTAGATGCAACCATTTTTGCACTCTCCAATAAGATATGCATATCTCAACTATTCTCGCATCCTTAATAAATCTGAATTATGGTAAGAGAATATAACCACTTAGGAGGTTAAATCCTCTATCCACTCACCAAATATGAGTGAATTCTGTGAATACAAAATATGACTCACAACCTTCTGCAAAATTTCCACATGAAAATGTTCCAATTGTTATCCATGTTAATGGTGCCTCGATCATGCTACAAAAAAGATATTCCTCAATAAATATTGTCAAAAGAAGACATGGAAGGAGAAATCATGCAGATTGGAGGTGGTGATTAGTCAACTAAAGAAAATTCTAAGAAGTAGAACATTCCTTCTAGCACCCATTCTCGGTGCATGTATTCTCTACAAGGAGAAGGAGGAGGAAACCCACTATAGAAACATATGAGAATGAATTTAAATAGTGACTTGGTACACATACGTGGAAGACCTAGGCCATGACCTTGAAATCATTCAACTAGTGTGGCCTTCATATGTCAAACTAGTGCTAATCCAGTCAAGATTGGCTTGTCATGCAAGTCATGGTGGACTATATTTTAAAAGTACATCTATATTTGAGACTCATAATAGATAATGATTGGGATAAAAAGTAAGCAATAAACCCTAGATCACCTTGAATAGTTTCATAATTTTACTAAGAAATTTTCTAATGTATGTTAGGCTAATCCTTATGGGACTCATAGAATCGAGAATTGTGAAGAAAGAGGTTTCCAAATATGGAAATCATGTGGAATGATGATTTTGTAAAAGAGGAAGTAAAAGTGTGTTATGAAGAGAAAAGTGAATATTATAATATTTTATCATTTTAATTCTAGTAGTTCAAATAGATTAAAAATTGTATTGTTATATTGATCCAAAATCGGATCCAGAAGTCTGACAGGGCTTGAAAAATGCTCAAAAATGAAAGTGCTCAGAATATGACGAAACCAATGCCATTGCATCTGTCTCGTCTTCCCGATTTCGGCGGTATATTTACTTTGTCAAACGGACTCCGTATGTGAAAGTTATCGCGTTTTGATCGGAAGCCCAAACAGGTAAAAAGTCAAAGGTCAACTGGTCAAAAAGTCAATGCTGACATCAACATGCTGACTGTGCAGTAGATGACGTGGCATTCTCTGGATGATGGTGATTGGGCAGGTTTGCTGACAGGGTAGACATGTGGCAGGCAACTGGACCAGTCAATGGTTGGCAAGTGGCATTTGTCCGTCGAATGGGAAAGTGCCACGTGGCCTAGTCATGGGTAGCCACGTGGCACCCAGTCATCGGT
>SNQJ01S0011129.1:224009-238617 GCA_010110895.2 Picea sitchensis
ATCAGTCGTGTAGCCATTCGGCATTGCAATGATGTACTATTGAGTTTTTGAACAGAAATAAAGAAGCCTCCCCCACAGAGAAAAGGCCCGGAGACGTAGGCAAAGTTGTGCCGAACTCCATTATCAACCTGTGTATTATGGTTTGATGTCTTTCATTGCATTTCAGATCTGCATATATTTATATGGCTGTATAATTCCTTTTCTTTTCTCATTCTTTCGCTAAGTTTCTCAATGGTTAATTAACGCATGCAAATAAAAACTCAACCATAAGTCATTCGAAAAATCCTGACGGATCATATATGAAATGAATGAAGGACATGTATATAATATCAAGCACATCCCTATATGACCAAAATAGTTTCTCTTAAATTGACTTTAAATCACTTTGCAATATTCGTACCAAGTGGTTTCTTCTACAAATCATCACCTTATCATTTTGATGGACATCAAATTCGTGGAATGTCCTTAGGTACCATCCGATAGGGTATGGTTTGTGGTATTTTTTTTTTTCTACTCATACAAGCTACATTCTTCAATCACTTGATATAAGTGTTTTTCCCACTATTTGCGAGGTATTCAAAAACTGTGCAATTAATAAGAATGGCAAGAAATCAGGTACTTGAAATAAAAAGTGTTGAATTCATTAAGCTCGAGAAAAGGCATTGCAAAATGCACTTACATTAATGAAAAACATAAATTCACGTTATTAAAGAACTTGGATTTGACCCTTCAATCCTAATGTTCTTTCCTATGACATGCGATCGATGATACTTTTCAATTTTTTTTTAAGAAGGTAAAATTATTGTGGAGAACACACTTAGACTAGTAGGTGTAAATCAAGTGCAACAAATTTCAATTTATATTATAGAACATCAATCAAATTCATAAGTTAATGAGACGAAATAATGTTTCCATAATATGCATCATCTCACAATGCCTATGCAATTTATCCAACCTACCTAAGTAAAGGGTGGTGTTCTAAAATTTTGGATAGACCTTCATCACATCAATGAAGATGTGAGTCTCTCCATGCCATGTCCTTCACATATACTTGACCCCATTGAGCTAACACATTAATACATATATTATAGAGAGTGGAATGTGGAATAAGATGCTACTAATTTAGGGGAAAATGAGTACCTTGGAGAGGAATAAAATTCAATGATGACATGTATTCAACCAAACAATAATAAAGTAATAAGGATTCAAGGACATGCACTTCCTTCCAATTTCTTATTCTACTAATGGAAAGGATATAATAGGATTCAAAGATTGAAGATCAAGGTCCAATTTGAATCAATCATCACTCATAAATAGTCACTTGAGTCTAGTGCCTTTAAATTCTCAATAAGTTATATGAATGAAAGAAATAAAAGAATTAGATAAAACAAAGGAAGAAATAACATGTAGAGGAAACTAAGTCATATCAAATTGTTCTAAAAGAAAAGGAGCATGAGAAACTTGAAATGTAATTACAAGTAAATAAAAGTAATAACAAAGGTTGTTGAAAATTAGGAAAAAAAAAGAGAAAAAGAAACGTGTAAGAACACAATCATAATGAACATGGGAGAAAGGAGAAGGATATTGAAAGTTCATGGTAGAAATTGGGTAGGAGAAGGAATCTTAGAAATCCACATAAAATTCTAACTGAGAACCATCTAGTGCTATGGGACATGATAAATTTCCAATAACCATCATTTGGTACTCATAATAGTTTGGAAATTCCTTTCTATTTATCACCTTCTTGTTCAATTGTCATCTACACCAACAAGAGGGGCCATGGCCATGGGAGGACTTTCGACAAGAACTAGCCTTGCATTTACCCTTATCATGGAACAACCAAATGATGTTCACTTCGCGGGTACCAACAATCGATGGAAGAACTATGTGAATGCATGAATTGCTTTGAAAAATAGTGTTGGATAAGAATGAAGGTCTAATTTAGGAGTGAACACCTTATGTTTTATATTTATAGTAGACGGGTTACCTCGTTTTTATTTTCTATTAGAATTGAATGATGCAGATATGCCTAATTAATCTCAATATTATGTATGTTTCATACATCAATTTTGAAATAGCTTTAAGGAAATAGTCCACCACATTCATTCATATTGAGAATTCTAAAATTATTAGAAAGTTCAATAATATATCACTTGATAATAAGGAGGTGAGATAAGTATTTTAATGTATGTGGTATTTTAATAGTCTTTGATAAAAGGACAAATTAAGAAACATGAGAAGGATTATTAGGTGGAAAGTAGATAATATATTGGAACCAATACACTAGAAATATAAATAAAAAGATATATAAAAAATGTCAAAAAAATATATCTAATAAAATTAGCGCCTTTTAAATTGAAAAAATGTTTTGAAAAAAAATTCAAAAGATAATATTTTAAAAATAAAATAAGAATTAAGAATATTCTTTAATATCAAAAAACATGTTATATCATAAATATACTAATTAAGTTCATGTATAAGACATAATTACCATATACAAATTTATGTTCATGTTTAGATTAAATAACATTCCAAAAAATATAATAAAAAAATCTAGGTTAAAATACATAGAAAAGTATTTATTATTATATTATACCACCATTATAAACATAGATTTTAATCTTTAATTTTAATCTTTACTTTTTGAAATATCAATTAAAAAAAATTTACTTTTTGAAATACCAAAAAAAAATAAAAAATAAAAATATTGAAAATGATACAAATATATAAATATTTTAAAAATAAAATTTAAATCTCTTTTTTTTTTAAATCTTAAACATCACTAAAAATGAAACTTAAACAATAGCAAAGGTAACCACAACATATAAACAATGAAGCAAGTACATAATAAACATATTAGCAACATGAAAATGCAAATATTGAAACCATATACAATCATAAAAACCTATGAAATTTGTAAAAGGGAGTGATGAGGAAACGCCTTTAATATGATGAAGCTGCAAGAGTTAAAAATGCAAATATTGAAACCATATACAATCATAAAAAACTATGAAGTTTGTAAAAAGGAGTGATGAGGAAACGCCTTTAATAAGAAGCCACAAGAGTTGAAGAAGCCCAAAGTGAGCAAAGAGAGGCCATAAACATTTAGAAATTCGATTCTACTAACATATAAAACTTTAATTGAACAAACAGTATCAGGACTAACCAAAATCGGATCCAAATTCGAGTACAGGGAGGGCCCAATTCGACCAAATATTAAAACGATGATGTAAAATAAAAATGTATTGAGAACCAAATAGAAAATCAAGCATACCAAAATATAAAGTAAGACATAATTCAAATGTAATTGTATGTTTCCCATAACTTGGGAACAGACAAACTTTCATTGTGCACTTTATTTTAAATATTGAAAACTCACTGGGTACAATAACTGTGGCTTTGTAATAAGATTTTATTATATAAATATAATAAAAAATATACCTTATCTGGTTTTAGTTAATGTCAAACGCATTTCTTATCATAAGATTAATTATGCAACGGTCATATATATTTAACGAGAAACATGTCTTGTCATGCAACGGTCATATATTTTAAAAGGACCCTACTGGACTCAGCAGTTAATGAAGGATACCTGTATGATCAGCCAGCAAACGACCGTTTACCAGCACTAAGAGGCCTACCGGATCAATTGTGCCCTTTGGAAGAGGCAGATGGCGGAACAGTTGACTCCTGGGGAAGCGAGCTGAACTTGGACTGAGTACGCTTCGATGACTCCAAACCTCCACTGCCACGGCCACCAGCATCTTCATTGCTGGGAATTACTTGCTCATGATTACCAACCCGCATATATTTGTTTCCATTTGCGGCAAACTGTTCTTCGTGTTCCATGTAGTTGTAAGGTCCAACTCGGGCATTACACTGTACTGGAAGAATAATCAGCAATATCAGCGTGATTAAGGCCATACTGGACTCCATCTGATTGCAGTTATAGATAGCTAAATGAAAATACTGGGATTAAATGTTGGGCAGCGGAAGCAAAATAGATCATCAATAAGGAAGATTGAACAAGCATAAAACAGAGAACAACAGTCACACAATCGACACAGTGATTTATATGGAAACCTAATGTGGGAACCGGAAATGATATTATGTATTCTTATTCTTCAAGGGAGAATTACAATAGCAAATCTCAAGCATACAATCATCCTCTTCTCACACACACTATGATCTCTACACACCTTGCACTCTCACCTCTATGGGTATGCTCGTATATATAGCATCTCTCAAACAGTTAGACTTTTACACATCTTACACTCTCACCTCTATGAGTATGCTCATATATATAGCATCTCTCAAACAGTTAGACTAACTGATTATAGTTAGATTCACCATCTGTTCAAAAAAGAATGCATGCATGCACATTCTTAATATAGCAACATGCATGTGCAGGTGATACCATGAGAAATTTGTTGGCATGTTTCCAACTATCTCCACATTGACAACAATTTACCTGAAATATCACTACGTTGATTAATTCATCACCTTTCCTGCAAGCCAAGAGAAACCAAACACACTCTCCAACTTCTCTAACAATATCGTTATATGAACATGTCTACATGATTCACTCCACTATGGACCATTCTGTCTCCATCAGTAATATGTCTAATAAACTGATGCACTTGTCCAAATATCATGAATCATAACCATAGATCAAATCATTACAACCAATGTAGGTGATCCTTGTGCTTTTGTGTTTGAAGCACCTATATCCATGCTCTTCACCTGGTTTTTTCATGTGACAACACCAACTGCATGTGAAATGTTGACCATTTCCCATCACAATGAACAAACTCCCTACTAGCACATAATACTTGAGACATATAACTCTTTTCTTCTTCATCAATTAGGACATAAACTTGAAGAGAACTTACAAAGCAAAACGAAAGGGATTTTACCGGTTTCAAATTATTCATACTAAATTTCCTGAGTATCTTCACCGCATACTTTTGTTGTGATAACCAAGCTTAACATATTTCCTGTCTCTGTGTATTTCTATGCCCAAGATTTATTTTTCTTCTCCCATATCCTTCATAACAAATGTCATAACCAACTAAGCCAACCTATTGATCTCAACCACGTTTTTTCTTGCAACAAGCATAACATATAACACAAAAATAATGAATATACCATAAACAGAACGATTATACTCACTTCTTGTAAATTTGGCTCACCATGAAGGAATCAAACATCTTGTACCAATTGGCCGCCATGCTTCCAGTCGTACAATGATTCTTTAGTTTGCAAACAAATCTTTGGTTGTGATTCTGATCTAACCATTCTGGTTGTTCCATATACATCTCCTTACACAAAAAACTCCATGTAAAATAGTTTTAACATCTTGTTGTACTATCACAACTAGTGCTAACACAACATGAATAGAAATAAGTTTTTAACAAATGGTGAGAAACTTTCATGGAAATCAATACCTTCCAAATACCCTTCTTCTATCAATCATCCTTTGAACATTTCATCTGAAAAGGAGATTCATCAAATACTGCATCTATGTCCATGATGATTTTTTGGGTAGTAGGATCCCACAGTCTGCACCCCTTAACATCATCACCATATCAAAGATCTACCTATTTGATCCGGGTCCTACTTAGAAAGTTGATAAAAATCCATAAGCATCACAACCGAATAACTTCATATTTGAGTAATTACCAGATGACTTGTTCATATCTCTTCTTGAATCTTATTGTCTTTTACAACCAATGGTGACTGAGTTACCAAATAGTGCAACCTTTTATGTTCACAACTATTGTTGCAACTTGGCATTAGTGAATATCCCTATTCGATCTCAACTTCCTTGCAATACTTTACAAGTTCCATGGATATGAACCTACCTTCATCATATATTCTGAAACACTTGATTGACATGTCAACACATCAACCTTTCTATAGACCCATCTTTCTAAACTGGACACACTGCTCCACCTTGAACTTTGCGTTCGAACAACCTTTAACAAATTCAACCAAGCCGAACCAAGTGAACCTTTTCCGGTAACCTCCAGGGACTTCACACTAGAGTCTTGGTGCTCCACCTTAACATGAACACTCCCTTGACCAAATTCGACCAATCTGACCAAGTAAGCCTTCACTGGTTACCTCCAGGCCTATTTACAATGCAGTTCAGCAAGCCTTTTATAGGCTTCATTACATGCAATCCATGGAAAAAATACCCCAAGATACACAAAAAACATGCACCCGAAAAACCACTTGTTTTGACCTGTAGTTGAATTTGCTTCTTTTGGGCGTTCTCTTTGGATGATTGTTGTCTTTTCCAACAATCCTTCTTGAGATGCCCAGATTTGTCACAAAACCAACATTTTCCCTTACCCTTATTGTCTTTTGACTTGGACCTCGATGTACCTTTCTGATCTTGCCCTAATTTTGTAGATCGACCTATGACCATCATTGTTTCCATTGTTGAGGTTTCCTTACTGGATATTCTCCTCATCTTCTCATACAATAAAGATCCCACAACAATGTCATAATCAATGACATATGTTGAGCTAAACCGCATAGTTGTGACCAAATGATCCCAAGACTCAGGAAACAAACTAAGTAACGTAAGTGCCTTGTCCTCATCTTCATACTTTACTTCCATACTAGATAATTGACAAATCAAAGTATTGAAAACATTCAAGTGGTCAACAATTTTTGAACCCTCTTTCATCTGCAAGTTGTACAACTGCCTCTTCAAAAAAAAATTGGTCATTAAGGACTTTGTCATATACAGACTCTTTAGTCTGTTCCACTAACCTGTTGTTGTCTCCTCTTTGACAATGTTAAACAACACTTCATCTCCTAAACACAAACAAATGGTACTGAGGACTCTTTCATCCAGATCTTCCTAGTCCTCGTCTATCATGCTTGTTGGTTTCTTTCTCTTTCCATCCAATGCCTTTTGCAATCCTTGTTGCACAAGCATTTCTTCACCTCAAACTTAAAATTCTACACTTTCACCATTAACAAAAAAAAACACCCAAACCACTACTTATAAAACCAAACATATATATAAATAAATAATCTTATAATTCAATATTAAACCTAAAACTAATAATTAAAAAGTTTTAAAAATATTTACTAAATATTTTATAGCTTAATAAAACTTTTTACCCAAAACCAAGAAAAGTTAAACTCTTAAATAATACAATATTGTAACAAATATCCTCCATCCACTTTATTTACAACACCACCCGAAATCAAAAGTGATTATCCACTTTATTTATTTATAAAACATTCTCCACTCATTTAAACATACCATGTTTTGAGACAATGGTTAGACCATGTCTTAGAATAAGACAAAAACCTTCCACTCACTTTAATTTATACCATGAGAATTTTTAAGATCGGCGCTCCTTCGAAGCCTTTGAGGTAGCACCTTTTTTGGAGATAAGAGTGTGTATGGGGAGCGTTGAATGTTTGAATTTACGTGCAAAAAAATATGTTCAATGGTTCATATGAGATCTGCATACAATGTTTTTTTGGTTCACCTGTACACTTACTTAACCTGTTCTGATATTACATGTTGGGTAAAGGAAGCAAAACAAAGCATCAACAAGCAAGTTTAAATCAGCATAAAATCAAGAACAAGAATCACATATTTGACATATTAATTTATTTGGAAATTCAATCCAAAAAAACTAAAAACAATGATATTTAGTATTTTTATTATTCAATAAAAAATTACAATAACCAATCTCGGACATATATTCATCCTCTCCTTACACACCTATCTCTCAAATAATTATAATTAAATCCACCACAATATGTTCAAATACACATTCCTAATATAACAACAGGCATGAGCATGTGACAGCATTTGGCATATTTCCAACATTAAGTTATCAGCTCTCACAGAATTAGGATCTCTATGTACATCGAGTACACCGGCTTTGTTTTCAGTGTGTACCTCCTGATTGAGACTTTGCTTTCAATGTGAACATGGAGGAGGAGGAGCCTTGCCTTCAAGCTTACGCAACATGGCAACTTTCAAGGAATGTCTCTATCCGATTCCAAACCCTAAAATCGCCATGACCCACTTCAGCACCTGTGCAGAAACCACGCGGAGATGTAGATGCTCTGTTGAGTTGGATTATGTGGACCAAATATTTCACATAAAGGAAAAAAATCATCAGCAATATCTTGCCTTACCATTTGAGAAGGAAATAAGCAAGGAAATAAGCAAGACCATCCGAGAAGCAGAGATACATCACCCTATGAAACCTTGGAAGCCCAAAGTCGGTTGGATTGACTATAAAATCTCGTGCATGAATTTGTTTGAATATAATATACTTCAATGAAGTGGAGATCCATCCGTGAATTCAGCATTTTTTTCAGGGAGAAACTGTGTATCTTTTTGAAACAGGGATAGAGATTTAGAAATGCATGCTATTTTTACCTTTTCAAAGTAATTAATCCCAATTTCCTCATATTTAAACGCAAGGAAAGGGTCCTATTTTTACCTTTTCAAAGTAATTAATCCCAATTTCCTCATATTTAAACGCAAGGAAAGGGTCCTATTCCATTCTACTGAACCTTAAAGATAAGATTTAAATACATTCTTAGTATATCTGTATTGATCAAACAGAACATTCATACACCCAAGTAGTTATTATCATGACGGACACGCCGGAATCATCTTGTTGACGCATATATTCATTCATTCATGGTGGAAAGAAGGCATCCCTCACGATAATAATTCGGGAAAAAAACTATTCCATCCCTTGATATCATTCATAAAGTTTAAGTAATGGTAGTACATACAGTTATTGTCTAACTCTTCTATGAAATCATTATTTTTATTTTTTTTGATTTAAAATTTATTTTTAATTATTTCATAAAATTAATATTTTTTGTGATTTAAAATCTATTTCTGAATGTAGAAATGGATTCAGCATGCTGAAAAATTTCTAAAGCATTCAGATTATATAGAAATAATTATTCAAATATGTGGATTTAACAATTTCTTGTCCTATTTCAAGCAAATGTTTGGACCAAACAAATCCTCTTGTGAAACAGTCTTCAAACATTGGCTGGATTTGAAGTGTCCCCAAAAATTTAGAACCAATAAATTTCACTTACTAAATACCTTAACAGCTCTAGACCAATATAAAATCATTTTAAAATAGAATTAATTCTAAATTTATTGGAACATTTCAAATTCAATTGAATCTATTCTTATATAGAGTTTAATATAGTTTTCTAAATGCATATGTAATAATGAGTTTTTCATTAAATTTTAAAATTGTCCTTTTATATTTTTAGTTACAGTATTTTCATTTTTATAATTATTTATGTTCTAAGACTTTTGTGACCATTGTTGTGATGAGGTAGTTCTTTAGTATTCATCATATTAGGTTTTTTTTCCTAAATTTAGTTTATAATTATTTTTTATAATTTATTAACTATTATTATTTATTAATATAAATATTATTCTATGTAATAAATTAATAATAAAAGTGATAGTTCTCCATTGAAGTTAAATTTGAACAGTTATGAAATATTTATTTAGATTTATTTGGAATTTTATTTTTGGGTTTAAAAGGATTTAAAAGAATGGTTCCTAAATAGCTATAGTGAATAAAAAAGCTAAGTGAAAGTATATATTGAAACAACTATTTTGAAATTGTGATTTAATGTTGGTGTACATAAGGCAATTTAAGATAAAATGATTTTCATCTTCAACTCCAGAAATTATGAAAACCAAGATCTCCTCAACTTCTAAATATGATTGGATGGAATTCATCGTTGTGGAATGTGTAGGATCAACTCTACTTGGGTTCTCCGTGTTCGTTCGGCATAGTCTCAACTGATTAATGCATAAGATGGGATGGTGAGCTCTCATGTGAAATGGGAGCTCCAACCTATAGGTTCCATCATTTATCATATCAAGTATCTTGAACGGATCCTCAAACCTTTGGACCAATGATGGATCCATCTCTATCAGTGGTGTGAATTGGTTCATGCCCATCCTAATGAAGACCTACAATCCTATGTTGAACTCTAAATCGCATGTCTCACGTTATACCCAATGCCTCATCCTCTCTCTTTCATCCATCAAATGTACATGAGCTAACTCCAATTGATCATCCCAACTAGTCACAAATCCCAAAGCTAATGAACTATTTCAATAATATCCTTGCATCACCAAGTGTGGAGTGATGGGTTTTTGTCCATTCATCAACTCGATGGACTATATCCCATTGCAAAACTCTTCTACAATTTATCATTGAATTGTGATGCATCTAATAGATTCACTCAATTAGTATGATCAACCAACATATAATGTCGCAAGTAGTCCTCCAATAGTACCTCAATGCATTATGTATGTCCATTTGTCTGTGGATTGTAATTTGATCTCATTAATAACTTTGTTCCAACAAGTTCAAACAATTATACACAGAACTTCCCAGTGAACCTCAAACTTCCATCTGAATCGATGTTTAGTGGAAGACCCAAATACTTCATTGTGTTTTTGAAAAACAGTTGCGCCACCTCCTCTGCTTTGCAAGTCATCTTCATTGGTATGAAAACTACATACTTAGAAAAATGATCAACCACAACCATGATCCCATTGCATCCCTACACCATTCAAGGCTATGAGATGAAATACATCGAAACACCTAACCAAGGCTTCTCTGCAATTGGTAAAAGCTACAACAGACCTACCTTCAATCTAGTGTTAGTCCTATGTTATTGAAAATAAGACAATTATGGACATAATCTTCCACATCTTGCATCATAAGTTACCAAAATTATCGTATTTCCAATAATGTGAATGTCCTACACTATCATGGGTGGCCAACCCAAGGAAATTCATGAAACTCCTTCAAGAGATCCTTGCGGAGATTACTTGAATTGGGTATATAGAGGCGCTCACCAAAGTAGAAGATTTCATCGTGAACAAAAAACCTCGTCATCTTCTCTTCCTTTACTTTCTTTACGATGTTCTTTATAGATGGATCAACCTGTAGTCCTTAATATTCTCTCGCAACTCTGTCAACACATCAATCGAGCTTCCATCCAGTGTAGGAAAATCATCTTCATCAAGCATAGCTAATTGTCCTTTACTTCATAAGGCATATACAATAGCATTGATTTTGGCAGGCTTACACTCAATGGACATGTCAAACTCCACAAAGAAGTCCTGCCAATGCACTTGCTATGGGGACAACTTGGTTTGTGTGGAAAAGTAGCTCGTCACAATGTCGTCGATCTTGAACAAAAATGGATTTCCCAACAAGTAATGCCTCCATACCTATAGATAATGCACAATTATAGTCATTTCCTTCTCTTGGATTGGGTATCTTCATTCTTGGTCATGTAGCTTATTTCTTTCTAAATCCATGGGGTGCCCATCCTATAGTAAAGCTCCTGCTATGGAAAAGTTTTAAGCATCTGTGTGCACCTAAAACGACTTCTCAAAGTTGGATAGCTTCAATACAGGGGCAAAGGTAATTCTTCACTTTAGCTCCTCAAATGTAGAATTGCTCTCTTTTTCCAATTCCAATACTTCTTCTTCTTCAACAAATATGGCAGTGGTGCAATGATATTGGAGTAGCCTTCTACAAATAAGCGATAGCAGTGGTTTAGTCTGAGTAATATTGTCACATCATTCACAGAGCGTGGATCCTCCCAATATTCGATCGTGGTGACCTTAGCAGGGTCCATGATAATGCTTCCTTGTCCAATCAAATGGCATAGGAAGGGTATCTTGATCTTCCCAAAAATGCACTTGGATTTCTTCAAGTACAACTGATGCTTTCATAATGCCTCAAATACTTCTTCCAAGTGTTTCTTGTGATCCTCCATACTCTCACTATACATTATGATATCATCCAAATACACTAGAACAAAATTGTCCAAAAATGGACTCAGAACATCAATCATCAATGTATAAAATGTGGATGGGGCATTGTAAAGGCCGAATGGAATCACTAGGAGCTCATAGATTCCATACCGTCTCACCAATTTTTTCTTATGTCCATCCCCCTTCCCGACCCAAACTTGATAATAAACGCACCTCAAGTCTAAATTAGAGAACACGTTAGCTTTGGGAAGTTTTTCAAAATAGTCTGCAGCAAGTGGAAAACACTATTTTTTCTTAAAAGTTTTCTTGCTCAACACTCTATAATCTAGGCACATCCTTAGCTCTAGTGTTTCCTTCTTTTTAAAGAGGACCGGGGCACCATAAGGGGACCAAGAAGTTCAAATAAAACCTATGTCAATCAACTCCATCAATTGTCCCTTAACTTCTTCCAACTTTGGCCTAGATAATTGGTAAGGATCTCTCACTGGTGGTTGTAACCCCAACTCTAACTCTGTATGTTTTTCAATAGTTCACCTTGGTGGGAGAACCTTAGGAAAATCATCAACAATTATTTCTGCAAATTTATCCAACAGTTTGACAAGTTCTAGTGGAATAGCCATCCCCATTCCATCTTCCGGAACTTCCCTAATCATTGTCGCATAAACGGGTGACCTAAAGAGCCATGTTGTTCTCTTCATGCTCAATGTAGAAACAATATACAATCCTCCATTAGGATTTGTTGCAGTTGTTCACACAACCCATATTTTTTGTTCACCCACTATAACCATCTTTTCTAGCCATGACACTAGAACAACTCTGTTACTTATAAGGAATTCTTGTCTGAAAATGACTTCAAACTCATCTATTGTAAAATTAGTAAAGGTTTCAAATCCATTCCAATCATCCAACTGCACATGGACCGATGAGGAAACTCACATTGTCATTATTGCCTTAGAATTCAACACTTTCACTTATTATTTACTTTTCATGATATTGATCCCAAGCTCTTTAACCAACTCGTTCCGCAAAAAATTGTGTGAAACACCTCTGTCAACAATCACTTGAATTGTTGTACCAATGATAATCACTTCAATGAAACATAAATCCAATGCATGTTTTTACCTTTACCATATAAGGAGTCAATCCTTCTTCTTCCCAAAAAGACCCTACCATGCATCATGTGTCACATCGAATGAACAACAATAGTCTCCACAACTAAACATATTGAACTCTGTTCAAACCTTTTTCCAAACTTTGTGTGCCCCTATTTAGCTTATCTCATCTCAAAGGAATATCTCACTATATTCATCTCAAGTTGAGGACGAGCACTTATCCCAAATTCCCTTGGATTGTTTGTAACCTTCTATGGTCTACTACTATCATTTTTCTGCAGTCTTGAATTTGCGTGGAATGAATAGATCTTGCACAACTTCAAATATGCCAAGTCGTGTTCCACCACTATTGTGTTTTCCATAGTGGAGATTTCTTGGAAACTCGAGCTCTTCACACAACTGACCGACTTTTTCTTCACAATGTGCTCTGATACCACCTATCACGTCACTAGAGAACTCAGGCGGATAGTAGCTATCCACCATTCTCAATAGTGTGGACCACCATGAATATTCGAATCAGTGCCACATCTAGTCGATGTCTACTCAACTCATACTATGCCTAACACTTAGAATATTTATCAATTAACAATGATAGCATTCAACACTTAGAATAATTCACAAATGAAAAGTACATACAACGCACAGGAAATATATTGTATAAAATTTCAGCGACGTCAAACCAACCCACACCTACTAGTCTCAGTGGGTGCGTCGTTTGTCTCCAATTCACGTATTTATGCTTCAAAAGTGAAGACTTTACCGAGCTTCCTTATCTTCGTTCTTCATCTCTTTGGTACATTACACTTTCCTCAACGCTCAACTCCCAACTAGTTCATCGAACACCTTGTTCTCTTGATCCTTTGATCCTTTCCTTATTGACTCTCTCTCTCACTCTTATATATATGTGTTAAATGAGGGTGGGGGTGGCGCATAAATTAGAGAAAATGTATTTTCTCGGGGTGGACTTAAATTAGAGAAAATGTATTTTCTCTAATTTATGCCCCACCCTCTCACTTTTATATATATGTGTTGACTCTCCAATATAGACCATAACATCTATTGGTGGTGAGCCAATCGCTCCAATCCACACGATGTGTCTAAGTCAACTTTCCAAAGTGTGTGCACATGTGTTTCACTTAGTTGGCTTTCCAATTCATCCAACTGACACCCACAAACTTCATTCAATTGACCCTTTCCGAGGATGCGTGTACACACTAAAATCGTCGAGTTAATTCATTTAAGTGTGCATTCCCACGTCTAATGATACGTGATATGAATTTTTGGTAGTGTGCCCAAGTATTTCCCACGACTCTAGCAAACTCCTCGTGTGACGCTCCAACTCACCCAATCAATTATTTATGTCACAAGAAACTCCATGCTATACACATAGAGTCTCTCTTACAATATTGATTGAGTCCCCTTGGAGCGTCACACACCCAAGGTGCCTTGACTCTCCTCATATAAGTAGACATTATGTTTATTGTGTATGTAGAGTGTCTTGCTCGCTATATTGATCTATTGTTCATTTTTTTCATGGAAATGGTGTGAGGATGTGCGCCCACTCTTGGTGCTAGACGATTCCTACTTTCTTCACTATCCACTTCATCACTTTTAATATATTTTAAAGTTATTTAAAATATAAAAATAATAAAAACATTAT
>SNQJ01S0011129.1:238627-254876 GCA_010110895.2 Picea sitchensis
AGTTGCGCCACCTCCTCTGCTTTGCAAGTCATCTTCATTGGTATGAAAACTACATACTTAGAAAAATGATCAACCACAACCATGATCCCATTGCATCCCTACACCATTCAAGGCTATGAGATGAAATACATCGAAACACCTAACCAAGGCTTCTCTGCAATTGGTAAAAGCTACAACAGACCTACCTTCAATCTAGTGTTAGTCCTATGTTATTGAAAATAAGACAATTATGGACATAATCTTCCACATCTTGCATCATAAGTTACCAAAATTATCGTATTTCCAATAATGTGAATGTCCTACACTATCATGGGTGGCCAACCCAAGGAAATTCATGAAACTCCTTCAAGAGATCCTTGCGGAGATTACTTGAATTGGGTATATAGAGGCGCTCACCAAAGTAGAAGATTTCATCGTGAACAAAAAACCTCGTCATCTTCTCTTCCTTTACTTTCTTTACGATGTTCTTTATAGATGGATCAACCTGTAGTCCTTAATATTCTCTCGCAACTCTGTCAACACATCAATCGAGCTTCCATCCAGTGTAGGAAAATCATCTTCATCAAGCATAGCTAATTGTCCTTTACTTCATAAGGCATATACAATAGCATTGATTTTGGCAGGCTTACACTCAATGGACATGTCAAACTCCACAAAGAAGTCCTGCCAATGCACTTGCTATGGGGACAACTTGGTTTGTGTGGAAAAGTAGCTCGTCACAATGTCGTCGATCTTGAACAAAAATGGATTTCCCAACAAGTAATGCCTCCATACCTATAGATAATGCACAATTATAGTCATTTCCTTCTCTTGGATTGGGTATCTTCATTCTTGGTCATGTAGCTTATTTCTTTCTAAATCCATGGGGTGCCCATCCTATAGTAAAGCTCCTGCTATGGAAAAGTTTTAAGCATCTGTGTGCACCTAAAACGACTTCTCAAAGTTGGATAGCTTCAATACAGGGGCAAAGGTAATTCTTCACTTTAGCTCCTCAAATGTAGAATTGCTCTCTTTTTCCAATTCCAATACTTCTTCTTCTTCAACAAATATGGCAGTGGTGCAATGATATTGGAGTAGCCTTCTACAAATAAGCGATAGCAGTGGTTTAGTCTGAGTAATATTGTCACATCATTCACAGAGCGTGGATCCTCCCAATATTCGATCGTGGTGACCTTAGCAGGGTCCATGATAATGCTTCCTTGTCCAATCAAATGGCATAGGAAGGGTATCTTGATCTTCCCAAAAATGCACTTGGATTTCTTCAAGTACAACTGATGCTTTCATAATGCCTCAAATACTTCTTCCAAGTGTTTCTTGTGATCCTCCATACTCTCACTATACATTATGATATCATCCAAATACACTAGAACAAAATTGTCCAAAAATGGACTCAGAACATCAATCATCAATGTATAAAATGTGGATGGGGCATTGTAAAGGCCGAATGGAATCACTAGGAGCTCATAGATTCCATACCGTCTCACCAATTTTTTCTTATGTCCATCCCCCTTCCCGACCCAAACTTGATAATAAACGCACCTCAAGTCTAAATTAGAGAACACGTTAGCTTTGGGAAGTTTTTCAAAATAGTCTGCAGCAAGTGGAAAACACTATTTTTTCTTAAAAGTTTTCTTGCTCAACACTCTATAATCTAGGCACATCCTTAGCTCTAGTGTTTCCTTCTTTTTAAAGAGGACCAGGGCACCATAAGGGGACCAAGAAGTTCAAATAAAACCTATGTCAATCAACTCCATCAATTGTCGCTTAACTTCTTCCAACTTTGGCCCAGATAATTGGTAAGGATCTCTCACTGGTGGTTGTAACCCCAACTCTAACTCTGTATGTTTTTCAATAGTTCACCTTGGTGGGAGAACCTTAGGAAAATCATCAACAATTATTTTTGCAAATTTATCCAACAGTTTGGCAAGTTCTAGTGGAATAGGCCTCCCCACTCCATCTTCCGCAACTTCCCTAATCATTGTTGCCTAAAGGGGTGACCTAAAGCGTCATGTTGCTCTCTTCATGCTCAACGCAGAAACAATATACAATCCTCCATTAGGGATTTTTGCAATTGTTCACACAACCCATATTTTTTGTTCACCCACTATAACCATCTTTTCTAGCCATGACACTAGAACAACTATGTTACTTATAAGGAATTCTTGTCTGAAAATGAGTTCAAAGTCATCTATTGCAAAAATCGTAAAGGTTTCAAATCCATTCCAATCATCCAATTGCACATGGACCGATGAGAAAACTCACATTGTCATTATTGCCTTAGAATTCACCACTTTCACTTATTATTTACTTTTCATGATATTGATCCCAAACTCTTTAACCAACTCGTTCCGCAAAAAATTGTGTGAAACACCTGTGTCAACAATCACTTGAATTGTTGTACCAATGATAATCACTTCAATGAAACATAAATCCAGTGCATGTTTTTACCTTTACCTTCTAAGGAGTCAATCCTTCTTCTTCCCAAAAGACCCTACCATGCATCATGTGTCACATCGAATGAACAACAATAGTCTCCACAACTAAACATATTGAACTATGTTCAAACCTTTTTCTAAACTTTGTGTGCCCCTGTTTAGCTTATCTCATCTCAAAGGAATATCTCACTATATTCATCTCAAGTTGAGGACGAGCACCTATCCCAAATTCCCTTGGATTGTCTATAACCTTCTATGGTCTACTACTATCATTTTTCTGCAGTCTTGAATTTGCGTGGAATGAATGGATCTTGCACAACTTCAAATATGCCAAGTCGTGTTCCACCACTATTATGTTATCCATAGTGGAGATTTCTTGGAAACTCGAGCTCTTCACACAACTGACCGACTTTTTCTTCGCAATGTGCTCTGATACCAACTATCACGTCACTATAGAACTCAGGCGGATAGTAGCTATCCACCATTCTCAATAGTGTGGACCACCATGAATATTCGAATCTGTGCCACAACTAGTCGATGTCTACTCAACTCATACTATGCCTAACACTTAGAATATTTATCAATTAACAATGATAGCATTCAACACTTAGAATAATTCACAAATGAAAAGTACATACAACGCACAGGAAATATATTGTATAAAATTTCAACGACGTCAAACCAACCCACACCTACTAGTCTCAGTGGTGCGTCGTTTGTCTCCAATTCACGTATTTATGCTTCAAAAGTGAAGACTTTACCGAGCTTCCTTATCTTCGTTCTTCATCTCTATGGTACATCACACTTTCCTCAACGCTCAACTCCCAACTAGTTCATCGAACACCTTGTTTTCTTGATCTTTTCCTTATTGACTTTCTCTCTCACTCTTATATATATGTGTTAAATGACAGTGGAGGTGAGGCATAAATTAGAGAAAATGTATTTTCTCGGGGTCAGGCATAAATTAGAAAAAATATATTTTCTCTAATTTATGCCCCACCCCCTCACTCTTATATATATGTGTTGACTCTCCAATGTGGACCATAACATCTATTGGTGGTGAGCCAATCGTTCCAATCCACACGATGTGTCTAAGTCAACTTTCCAAAGTGTGTGCACATGTGTTTCACTTAGTTGGCTTTCCAATTCATCCAAATGACACCCACAAACTTCATTCAATTGACCCTTTCCGAGGGTGCGTGTACACACTAGAATCGTCGAGTTGACTCATCTAAGTGTGCATTCCCACGTCTAGTGATACGTGATATGAATTTTTGGTAGTGTGCCCAAGTATTTCCCACGACTCTAGCCAACTCCTCGTGTGACGCTCCAACTCACCCAATCAATTATTTCTGTCACAAGAAACTCCGTGCTATACACATAGAGTCTCTCTTACAATATTGATTGAGTCCCCTTGAGCGTCACACACCCAAGGTGCCTTGACTCTCTTGATATAAATAGACATTATGTTTATTGTGTATGTAGAGTGTCTTGCTCGCTATATTGATCTATCGTTCATTTTTTTCATGGAAATGGTGTGAGGATGTGCGCCCACTCTTGGTGCTAGACGATTTCCACTTTCTTCACTATCCACTTCACCACTTTTAATATATTTTAAAGTTATTTAAAATATAAAAATAATAAAAACATTATATATATAGTTTGAGTGGATTTAATGGTTAAGAACATGTGTTTCCTCTTAAAAGGTAACAGGTTCAAATCCAGAGGGGGTAGGGTATGTATACCTTCGTAAACTTTATCAGTCAAATGGTTGGGCGAAGGGGGGTTCTTTGTCCCACAAACAAAAGGATCTCATACACTAATTTGGTGTGCTGGCTTGGCCGTGACCTTAAAAATAGATTATTATTATTATTATATATATATATATATTCCAAACACTAAATCTAAAATTGTTTAACAATTAAATTTACAATTTTCAGCACTTTTAATATATTTTAAAGTTATTTAAAATATAAAAATAATAAAAACATATTATATATATTCCAAACATTTAATCAAAAGTTGTTTAAAATTAAATTTACAATTTTTAATATAAAGTTAGATAGTGAAAATTTTGTATTTTTAAAAAAATATCTAAATTTAAATTTTATGACATATATTTAAGTAATAAAATAAAAATATTAATAATTTAAAAAATTAAAATAAAAAATATTTAGTTTAATGTTAAAGATATTGTTTTATTCATCATAATTATATATATAATGGGTAAAATCATTAAGATGGGTGTCTATATTTTCACAAGTTTTTCAACTTTCAGTATACAAAAGTATTTGTTTTATTTATAATTTCACTTTACAGTTAAAAAAAAACTTGTGAAGAATTTTGTTAGCTTTCTACTCACTATTTTTCAAATTATTTTTATTGAGATTTGATATGTCAATTTGACAAGTGTTTCACAGTATGTTCCTTAAAAATGAAAGGAATGATAATGAGTTAAGTCCCCCCCAAACAATGTATCTATTATTAAACTTTTATTTTTTACAAAAGAAATATACTGCAACAATCTACATAGACTCTATTTTTGTATGAGTTAAGTCCCCACCTTGTATCTATACTAATGTTTACTTAAAAATAAAATCTAAAAATACTCTTTTGAAGAGAAAAGTTTAAGTATTTTGAATATAAATTTTTCTAAATTTTCCACTGTGTATTTTTAAAGATATGGATATTTCATTTCAATGAATCATAATGTCACCTGAAAATATTATGCAATGATTTTTTTATAAAATTAAATACAATTAAATAAAAATAATGAAAAAGAAAACAAATTATATGCATTGAAAGTAGATTCAATTTTGCAAATGTTGGTATCAATTTTGAAACTAAATTCTGAGTATTTGCAGGAGTCCACAACATCCAAAGTTCAAGTAAGTTGGAGGGAAATCTTAGGTTCCTCCAAACAGTCCCATTCGTTGATTTTCGGTTGAAATAATCTTTTGGCCGAAAAATATTTTGTTCAACATGAAATATATTTTTCTGACGAAATATATAGAAAATAAACGGATTCCTCACTTTTTGACTGAACATTATTGTTTCAGCCAAAAGGTGAGTGAGAGAATTTCGTCGGCTGGAAAAAATGAAGGGACACGTCGTTTCGTTTCAGTTGGTGCCAAATCTTATAAATACGCTTTCGACTAAACCAATTTAACATAAGTCACTCGCTCGTTTCATGGTTTTTCATATGTGGAGCCCCTATGAAAAAGTTTGAATCATCTCTTCTAATGTTTTGAACAAGGTGGTTGATGTTTTGAATGCAAAATAAATTTATTTTTTTGAAGTTCAATATTTTATTGCAATAACAATTTATATATTGAAGGATTTGTTGAACATTTTTTCAAGGAGAAGGCTTTGTTGAACATTTTTTCAAAGTGAAGGCTTTGTTGAACATATTTTCAAGGTGAAGGCTCTGTTGAACATAAAATTCTTGATATTATGAAATGCTGATTTTTTTAAATTTTTTTACAAATAACTATACTCATGGGAAACAAACGTTTGAGCCAGAGAAAATTTGATCACACTAGTGACGAAACTCACCATAATGAACAAAAGAAAGAGAATTATTGGAGAAAGAAACGAGAACGTGATAATATTGAAGAAAGAAACGATGATGATGTAAATAGAGATTTTCAACAAGAAGAAGTTCAACCAGGTATGCATGTACATATTGTCTATATTAAAAATATAGAATTCATTTATTTAAATTATTGTTTAAAATATAATTGATTGTAATTTGGATTTTATGTTTTTCAAAAAAATAATTATATTTTCCTCATAACATCGATGAAGTCGTTGAAACCGAAATTGAAGTAGAAGTTGAATCACCTACATGTATGTACATAAATCTAGATAGTATAAGATGAACACTTGTATATAGTTTAGTGAATTTATATTGAGGTTATTTTTTTAATATAAAATTTAAATTGAAATATGTAGAATAATCTATCAACATTTATGATGAAATATTAGAAAATGTTGATACTCACAAATTTGGGAAGAAAGAAGTTAAGCATTATATAAGATATCATGTTAATAATATGTATAATAGTTTTTTCAAAGATGAATCATTAATAGTAAAATCACAACTTTTACTTTGTCTAATAAAGTTAAGAAAGTTAAAATAAGCTACATCATTATTGGGTATTCAAAAGTCAACAAAATATACAAAGGTGAGACATAATTTCGTTGACAATATAAGTAGTGTATTAAAAGGTTTTGAAAAATCTAAAAAAAAAATGTCAGTGTTGCACGTAGAGTGATACAAACAACAGTTGTTTCATATATAAATATAAAATACTGTTTGACACAACACATAGAAAAAACAATGAGAACTTCAAGAAAAACATTGTACAAACATATAAAATTTTGATTGAAAATAGATGCAACGGATGAACTTGTTTGTTGGACAGTTATTTCTAGAAAACCCTACAAAGATAGGCTTGCAGAAAATGTTAAAGAATCGATCCATAATTGTTGGTTGACAGAATATTGTGTTTCACCACATAGAAGGAATGTGTTGGGATGAAGAATAGCATGAAAAAAATATGAAGAACATCAAAAACATATATTTCCAATTACACAAATAGAATTGTTTAATAAGCTTGAAGAAGAGCACAGATAAGTTAAAATTTCCATCAATACATTTGTGCAACAAAAAACATGGTGTGTTAGACCCATCATTGTTTGTGACACTTGTTGTTGTCATTATCATGTGGAATTTGAGTTATATTATGACATTTTTATTTATTTTGGTAAAACATTATGGCCAAGTTCACCTCCTCCTTCCAGATTCCGTGCTTTTATATCTGAAATTCTATGTGAAAGAGAAGGTGATGAATTATTTTACGAAAAAAAATGTGTTGGTGGAAAGAAATGTGATCATTGTGAAAATATAAGTTTGTTTCAGTCAAAGTATCCTATTGATATGAATGATCAATCATTTTCTAATATAACAGACAATTGTAAGAGATATGAATATATCAGCAACACGGCTCCACATTATTCAAATGTTATTTCCAAAAGGATTGATTTGAAAGTAGATAAAATCTATGTGATAAATTTTTTGAAGAAGTTTGAGGAAGAAATTTATAAATACACCAAGCATTCACATAGAGATCAATGGAAATACCTACAATTCAAACAATCTCGTGAAATGTTTCCACTAGGGACAATTTTGTCTGTAGTTGATTTTGTAGAGAATTACACATTTGTTGCCCCCAAAAAAATACATTGTGAATATTATCATTCTAATCAAATCACTATATTTTTCCATGTTCTATATAAACATGCTCAACAGAGTCTTTATAACATATAAATCACCAATGACAATCGACATGTCATTAAAGAATATCACTTTTATATAAGTGATGATCGAGCACACAATACACATTATTTACAACATTGTTTTGATAAATTTTATGATTCATTGAAAGAACGTGGGATCGGATTTGATTGAAATTGGATATGGTCAAATGAATGTTCGGGTTAGTTCAAATATTCACGATCATTCTATTGTTTATTTCATCTTCATAAGAAATAAAACATTACACATTGTTGGATTTTTTTGAGACTGGTCATGGAAAAGGAGAGCACAACAGTGCAGCGAGGCATGTGTAAAACGAGCACTTTGAAGGTATCAGATGAACCCCCAATTTGAATCTGCTGATCAAGTTGTTCAATGGTGCAAATTGGATCTAAGCCATGAAAATAATATGCTAATGGATGTGCACATGGGTGTATATATACATATTAAACATGTACTCTAACATCCCGCTCTGGCACACTGAGCAGACTTATTCTTTGAGGACACTTGCTCGCAAGTGATCCAGATTATTATGATATTAAAACATTTGACTTTGATTATGATGTGTCATGAGTAGATGACATGTTGTCTTACTGCATTGACATAGACAGGTGCTATTGACTCGGTTTTATTGAGTGTGCAGGGTTTTGGACCTTGAGGATGCAGAGGCATCGATGGAACCCCTTGGACTCTGGATCAAGTCAGGGAGTGTGCTATTGGGGTTTGATTGATTTACTGTGATATTAATACATTTTGATTTGATGTTGTGATGTGGACATGTTCTGACATGATTTGTTGATGATGCAGGCTTATGATAGCTTGTAGACTAGACTCACATATGGATTAAAGGGGTCACACATGACTAGCAGAGAGGTTGAGGGAGAGGTGTGGACAGTAGCCCTGCCACAACATACTAGCACTCTCGTCGTGGCTCGAAATGTAGGTTAACAATTACCTAGTTCGAGAGGACCCACGATGCCGTGAGGGACGACTGTGACAGTTGCTCATGATGATTCTAAGGGGTGCACAGTAAGGAAATGGCCTCATTCCTTATAATCCCTTAGTCTCCCATAAGTTCACCTGGAAGAGTGTTGACTCCAGGGGTTATTGATGTCTACCAATCATTCAAGAGGTGGGTGGCACCCTTGGAGCACATGGTGCATCCTGAAGGGCACATCGCGCAAAAGAAACAAAAGAGGCGAGTGGCACCCTTGCAGCGCGTGGTGCGTCCTGAAAGGCACGTCGCACAAAAGAACAAAAGAGGTGAGTGGCACCCTTGGAGCACATAGTGCATCCTGAAGGGCACGTCACGTTGATGATGATAAAGGAACGAACCTAGATGGGCCTAAGACAAATATCTCATTAAGAAATTTTAAAACAACTTCCCTAATTAAAAGGTTGCCCAGTTCAAAATCTAAGTCCTAAGTCTAAAACTTCGCTAGGGGTAAAATTTTGTCTACCCTTAAGGAAATATATCTATAAAAATAAAGTAATAAAAAGTTAAAATAAAAACCCACTTGAGTAATAATTTTGGTCTGCATAAATTTTTGGTAACATGAAGAGATTAAGAATTAAATAAAATGTTTGGATGTAAAACTTAAAGAGGCAATTAATTACTTTAACTTAAGCTGGTAAAAAAAAAATTACATACTAAATTAATAATAAAAGGGAAGGGAGGTTAACATGCACAATTGTCATTTTTGGATCTAATAAAAAGGGGAAAGAAGGAAATATAAAAATTAGGAAACTAGGGAATGAGGCAACATAAAAAGGGAAAGAGGGGTACTCATGGTAAAAAGCAGGAAACAAACTTAGTAAAGAATCTGCATTTAAGAAACTTCTAATTTTGAACTGATTTAGCAATTTCATTTTAGGGAAAGCCTTAAAACATGTAAGGGAATCTAGGGACACCTAGGAGGGAATTTAGGAGTAACTCTAGGTGGGTGGGGGAATTAAGACAATTCATTAATTAAAAAAAATAATAAATGGAGAAACGTGGGGGATGGATGACACTTGCCTGAAGGAGAATTTTTAAGGAATTTTTATTAAAATTTTAATTAAATGAGATTTAGGGAAAGAAAGGAAGTGGGAAAACTCTATAAAATACAGGAAGGAGAAGGATGAAGGGGATCGGCTGTTAGCATAATGTTACGCTGCCACAATAGTGACTTGACTGATTTACTTGTGGGAGTTGGGTTTTCCCACCTCAGAGAGAAGTGGTAGCTCGGCCTTGCAAGGCAAGCTGGGAGCCAGATGTACCATCTGGATAGTGTGTGGCCCCTTCGCAGCTCGGGGGGCTAAGGGGGAAGCAAAGTACCCCTAGCGTTGGCTGGGAGATACCGGTGAGGTCTCGACGGTCGGCGAGCGGGAGCGGAACGGAGTGCGCAGACGTCATTCGAAGCGGACGATAAGGCAACGATATGCTCTTTTATTTGGTAGAGTAGAATGCAGTAGGCCTTAGGCTTGGATCTAAGTATTGATTGTAAATGAATTTAGCATGCTTGTACCTAGTGTTATCTCATTTTTCTTCATTTTTATATCTCGCTGAACCTTTCTGCGTATTTCTTTCTTGACTGCGTTATATTGTTGCTTATGGGTTTTGAGTTTTAAAAGATGGAAGGACGTTCTAGCCTGCCATCTACTCCATTGGTTGTTTCTGATAGTCTACATTCCCGTCATTCATTCAATCCTTTTACTTTCCATAATTCAACCGATTCAATACTGTAGACATGGTTTTACTTAGTGTTAAATCCTGGTACTTCCTTTTTATCTCATGGGACTGTCAATGTGTGGCATTCCTGAATGCGATGTATTGCTGGATTTTCAGCTCTGCGTTATTTTTATTGTAACTCGTTTGCTCGACTGGCATGCTACTTCATCAGCCATATGCGTTGATGGGGGCGAATTTGTTGATGGGAAGGGGCACAGTAGTGAGGAATAAATGTCATGGAGTTCCTCGAGTTCATTTCTCTTGAGTAAAAATCTTAATAAGTTGTAATATTTACTTGAAGTTATGTATTGTATATTTTGTCTCTGATTCAATTTGAATCGAGCCTTGCATGGAAGTATTGTTCTTGGGTTGGAACTGTCCATGTCCGGAATTTCACCCTGCAACCTTCGGCCCTACTTGACCCAATAACCAAGAGGTTTGATGTGCGCACTCAGGCATCCTGGTAATTTTTTGTTGAGTAGGGACTACACTAATGCCCACGGGGAGAGGGATAACCCACCCGCTCTGTTCGAACCTTTTTTTTTCTCGGTCTGGTCCATCGTGTGTAACAAATTCTCTAGTTTCGAAGCTACCTCCATTGCTTAACCGGGATTCTCCCAAAATTGGTTGACATGTCTCTTGCTCCTGACTTAACTGAAACAACTACGTTCAACCATTGCTACACAAGGGATTTTGGTGAGAGTTTGTTCTTAGTTAAACTATTCACTAATTGATCTCTGGATGGGTAATGCGGTGGATGTGTCAGCGATGACAATTTGGTGTTAAACGTAATTTAATTATTGTTACCACTTTCAGCCAGCCTAAATCCAGGCCTCAAAGGATCATGTCTGATTCTGGATAATGTTTTTTCCTTACTTCGGCGCGGTTATATTTGTGAGAAGCATGAATAATAATAATAACAATAAAACTATTTACCTGGGCCATCGATAGCGATGGAATTATAACCTTGTCAATGATCAAGCGTAATTTCAACTTCTTGGCATTTTGAGTTTTTTTTTTTTTTTAACTGTTATACCCTCCTAACTTCACCTGAAATTTAAGAGCAGTTTATAATGGTAACCTTGATATGATTGAATGTGCTGGGTTACAGTTTTGTGAGTCCCTAACACCAAAGTTGAAATATCTACCTCTAAAATAGAGAGAGTTGGTGCCTTCTGACAGAGCTAAAACCTCGCCTTAAATTCCAGCAACCAGTTTGACAGATCGATACCCCTACTTAAAGAAAGATACAACAAGGCAGTCAATCTCCTTAAAGTTTATGACAAAAATTTAGGTGACTTTCGACTGTAGAAGTAACTAATTTAATTGAAGGATTGACAGTTGTTATGGCAGTAACCATAAGGTGACCGTTTTGATTTACCGAAATTTAATTCATGGCAATAAAATCTGGCAGAAACATTAACCTTTGGACAGAATCTATCCCTGCATCTTGTGGACTCCTTTCCAGCCTATTCACTAACGACAGTAAGTCAAATGTCAGTAAAATCTAACGATTCCGCATTAAACGCCTGAGTTTACCCTCGCCCTATGAATTTACCCTTACCTGGATGTGAATAGTAGTAAACGCTTCTATTGTGTATTTATTAATGCATAGTTATTTTCTCATGATAAATGCCAGGATGTATTGTGATCAACACTCTTTTTGCCTTGCAATCAGCCTTATGTTAATGCCTCGTTGCTTTTTTAGTATAACTAATGATAGCATTTTAGTTATATATTGATACTATTATATTGAAGATTTATGACTGATTGGATGGAGGTTAGGATTCAATCGATGGGGCCCTACAGGATGAATTAATCATTTACTTCAATGAAGAATAAGAACTAGCTTGCAACTTCAGACTTGCTAAATAGATAAGCGATTCATGTTAGTTGAATTATTGATGAACAACTAAGGTATTGTTTCTTTCACCAGAAGTAAATTAGTTTTCTTCTATTTTATTAATGTTCCATTTCTTCTTTTCATTTAAATAATAATATCTTTTAATTTAACCTTTATCATTCCATTATTGTTATGTGGTGAACCAATATTGTACCTAAACTATCTTAGTGTAGACCCTTATTGTTCAGAGTGGGTGAAGTGAATGATTATTTTAGAAACTTGGTTTAGACATCCTCTTATGTTTAGGAAATGGTTAAAGTTTTTAATGATTATTACATTAGAGCATTGAAGTGCTTTTATTAATAATAACAAATCATTATTATTGTTACTGTGGGATGAGGAAATTTGGTGTAAATATTGTTAAGAGGTACATAATCTGGTCCTTGGGATATTGTTACATATATATACAAATTGTTGGATATTGATTTTAAATAGAACCCTTATAACAATTAGGATATGGTAAGACACATTGACTGAGATAGTACTCTGATGACACTATAATTTAAAATTGCGCATATGTTTTGTTTTAAGTATTATTTAGATTGTACCTTATTGATCAATCGCCTTTAGCCATGCTAAGTTGGGCTTGTTACAGATGACTAAAATAGACGGTAACTATCTACTAGCTTGACTTGACGATTGAGCAGGTTATTGGCAAAGTCGTTTCTGGCTTGCGCTTCCCATTGAGGGTGTTGTGGTTCCTTTTAAATATTGTGTACTTGGTCTGAAAACCTTTTTATTCTTGGTCTGCTTGTGTTGGGCGGGATGTAGACACCTCCATGTTCCTCAGAACAGTCACCATCCCTGAGACCTAAATGGTTAAAATCGATGGGAACCTGGGCTTGAGCGTTGCTTATGTGTCTTGGAGGTCCTAACCATTGCAGGGTAGGATGGGCGGGTAGTCAGTCTTATTATTTTGTCGGTTGATTATTGTTCTTTGCTGGCAGATGTTGATGTGCGTCTCAGATCCTTATGTTGATATCGCAGTTGTATGCATCATGATTCGTCGTCATGTGGCGGCATAAAGTATAATGTCTTGTTACCCTTGTACACACGCACACACAAAAAAATAAAATTGCACGTGTTATAAGAGGTTGTCATTGTGACAAGGAGGATCGTTACATATGGTATCAAAGCAAGTTCAACCCGTGACTTGGGATCGCTATGGCTTTCGTTGACATGATTTGATTATACTGTTGCTAATCAAGTTGATTGTGTGCGTGCTGGTAATCATGGTTAGAGGACGCCGTGGAGGTATACTACGGGATGCTAGGGGAGGAGGCGCAACGCCTCCAGTAGAATCCACACCTGAGGGGTCTAACCCCCAAGGAGACAAGCAGGTTCTTGGACAGGAGCAGTTAGCAGTTGGCGATGTAGTCAGGATGATGAGATCTTTTGAGTGCATGTCGGAGGAACTGATCAGCCCTTTGGACAGAGATGAGGCCAGGGCACTGGCACCCATTGAGGTTCCATCGCGCACTCTGGTCGGTACTGGTAGCATTCACTGTGAACTCGAGAAGGTCAAATTTCCTGAGTTCTTTGGTACCCCGGACGGCGCAGCTGCTGAGGCATGGTTGGAGAACATGGAGATGTGCTTCGCACTTCGCGAGTATACCTCCAACATGAAGGTCCGCATGGTGGTCTTTCAACTGAAGGGGAGCGCTCTTCTATGGTGGAAGACGCTCCTACCGCTGCTAAACATGGTCGTCGAATATGTTTCATGGGAACTGTTCGAGGAACGGTTCCAAGAGAGGTACCTTTCAGAGGAATTCATTGAGCGTCAGCTCAATGAGTTCAACACTTTACGACAGGGAGGTCGTACGGTACCCAAGTACGAGGCCCATTTTATGGAGTTGCTCCGGTATGCTCCATACCTTAACACTGAGAAACTTAAGGTCAACAGGTTCATATTTGGCTTTAACGGCAACCTGCGTGCAAAGGTTAGGATTTTGATGCCTCAAACCTTGCACGATGTCGTCCAGAAGGCCCTCATAGCAGAGGAGGAGCTTATCAGTGGGGGTCAGACCAGGACTCCAACAAGACTAGTAGGGCAGGTTCCATCTGGAACACAGCAGCACCAGACACCAGCAAGGCATACGCCGGGATAAAGTGGCTTCCATAGGCGATCCACATTCCCTACACCCTGGTGACCATCGCCTCAGCAGCGAACACCTTATCGGGGACCACCACATCTACAATAGCGTCGCCCGCTGTAGCAGTAGTTTAGGCTTGTTCAGCAGAACAGACTAGGGTTCCTGTCCGGTGGGCCGTCATCTTCTACTTTGGGTACCAGGACTACTGGGCCGAAGAAGGGGTGTTGGACATGTGCGGAGCCATACTACCAGCACAAATGTCCTATGGAGAGAACCAGAGTGTCTGGATCAGTCGGACCCACTACCATGGGAGATGTGGGAAAGGCCCATCAGATTCATGTAGTGGTGAATAACTGCCAAGCAGAGCACCATTCAACTGTGCTCGAGACGACAGGTATTATCGCTGACCATACCCTTAGTATTTTGATAGATCTCGGTGCTACCGAGAGTTTCATTTTTGGTGCAGCGTTAAAAAGGATTAAGGTAAAGGCAGTCGAACAGGACGAGTTTAGCTTCGTAGAGATGGCTTCGGGAGCCAAACAAAAGGTTAGAGGAAAGGTTACGGACTGTATCCTTAACCTGGGAGAGTTTGTCACAAGGGCCAACCTATACGTCATGATCCTAGGATCTTATGATGTTGTGATTGGTATGGATTGGTTGGAATCGCATGAGGCGATACTCAACTATAAGACAAAACGGTTGAGCTTGGTCAATGATGAGGGTCAAAGACATGTGATTGTATGACGGAACTAGGGAGTTTTCCTAAGGTTCGTCTCTTCCTTACAGTTACAGAAGAGTATGCGCAAGGGGTGCAAGCTTTATGTGATCCTTGCATTAAACGAGAAGGGAGTAGCGAAAGGTCTTGAGCACCTTCCGATGGTGAGAGAGTTTTCAGATGTGTTTCCAGAGGAGTTACCTGGGATGTCACCGAAGACGGAATTGGAGTTTACCATAGACCTAAAACCGGGGACTGAACCGATAGCGAGAGAACCTTATCGGATGTCGACCCCAGAGTTACAAGAGTTAAAAATGAAACTGAAGGAGTTGTTGGACCTGGGACTGATACGTCCTAGTGTGTCACCGTGGGGTGCACCTGTTATTTTCATTTAAAAGAAGGACGGATCGTGGAGGCTTTTCATTGACTACCGTCAACTGAACAAGGCTATGATCAAGAATCAATATCCATTGTCGAGAATTGATGACCTGTTCGATCAAATGAAGGGTGCAACAGTGTTCTACAAGATCGATTTGCGATCAGGGTATCACCAGTTTTGGATCAAGGAGGATGACATCCCTAAGACCGCCTTTAAGATGAGGTTTGGACATTACAAGTTTATTGTTTTACTGTTTGGACTGACAAACTCCCCAGGGTTGTTTATGAGTTTGATGAACGGGGTGTTCTGTGAGTACTTGGACAAGTTCGTCCAAGTGTTCATTGACGATATTTTGATTTACTCTCGTACGACTGACGAACATGATGAACACTTGTGCTTGGTACTGTAGTGTTTGCGAGAGCACAAATTGTATGGGAAATTGTCCAAATGCTCTTTTCATCAATCGAAGATTCACTACTTCGATCATGTCATCTCCGGTGAAGGTATCATCGTGGATCCATCCAAGGTCGAGGCTATTATGGAATGGCCTGCGTCGACTAATGTCACGGAAGTGCATAGCTTTATGGGTTTAGCAGGATACTATCAACGATTTGTCAAGGGATTTTCTAAGATAGCAAATCTGATCACGGAATTGCAGAAGAAAAACAAGAAGTTTGTTTGGACCGAGAAATGC
>SNQJ01S0011129.1:254988-269000 GCA_010110895.2 Picea sitchensis
TTCGAGGAAACTGAGAAGGCATGAGGAGAACTACGCGACGCACGATTTGGAGTTATTAGCCACAATATATGCCTTGAATGTTTGGAGACACTACCTTGTTAGATGAAAATTTGAACTAAGGACTGATCATTGTGGACTACAACACATTTTTGCGCAAAGCGACCTGAACGCGCGACAATGGCATTAGTCAGAATTGCTTAGCGAGTACGACTTTGAGATTACTTACATAAAGGGAACAGTGAACCGAGTGGAGGATGCTTTGATTCGAAGGCCATGCATCTTTTTGATGTTTCCTCTTTAGACAAATCTACGTGAAAAGATTCTAACTTTACAATGTGATGACGACTGGTACAAAGAGGTCGAGGGTTTTATTGGAAAAAACACAATGATGGTACCACGATATGAGGGATCTTCATTTGATAACAATGGTTTATTGAGGTTTAAAAGTCGGATTTACATACCGACAAATGATGAGTTGAGGATGTTGATCCTGAGAGAGGCTCATAGAGTAGTTTACATGGCTCACCTGGGAGTCACGAAGATGAGGGAAGACCTTAAACCCTTATTCTTCTGGAGGGAATGAAGGATGACATAGTTAACTATGTGGCCATATGTCTGGAGTGTGAGCAGGTAAAGGATGAAAATAGACACCCAGTAGGATTACTACAACCACATGCCATTCCGGAATCGAAATGGGAGGTTATTTCTATGGATTTTATTATTGGATTACCACTGACAGCAAGGAGACATGACGAAGAGTGATCACTTTATTCCTATGCATACGACGTTTCAGGCACCTGACATAGCTAGAATTTTCATCTGTGAGATTGTGAGGCTACATGGCGTGCCTAATAGGATCATATCCGATCGAGGATCGGTGTTTACTGGACGATTTTCCAAGAGGCCTTGGGAACCCAACTTAACTTTAGTACCGCATATCACCTAGAGACTGATGGGCAAACCGAGTGAACGAACCAAACCTTGGACCAACAAAAGCGTTGGAAAGAATTCTTGCCTCTAGTAGAGTTCGCTTACAACAACAGTTACAAGAGCACCATTAAGATGGTGCCTTTCAAGTTTCTTTACGGGAGACTGTGTCGAACGCCCTTGAGTTGGGATCGGTTTGAGGATAGGGTCCTGGTGGGACCAGAAGCGATCCAAGAAATGGAAGAGAAAATGAAAACAATAAGACAAAGGATTAAAGAAGCACAGGATCAACAGAAGAGTTATGTCGATGTGCCCCGAGTCGACCGTAATTACGAGGTCAAAGATCGAGTCTTCTTGCAGGTTAAATCGCATAAGATTTCGATAAAGTTTGGGAAGGGAGCTAAACTCTCTCCTAGGTTTGTGGGACCCTTCGAGATTGTGGAGAAAAAGGGGCCCATGGCCTATCGACTAGCCTTACCTGATTCTTTGAGGCGTATGCACGATGTTTTCCATGTATCTGTTTTGAGACATTATATTAGTGATCCTACACATGTTATTGACATGAGTTCCTTGCAGGTTTCGGACGAGGGAACGCTCACAGCTGAGTCGGTCTGCATCTTAGATCACCGCATTCGACAGTTACGACGTCGAATGGTAGATCAAGTCAAGGACCAGTGGGACAATTATAGTCTGCACTCGGTGACCTGGGAGGACGCATATGATATGCGCCTACAGTTTCCATTTTTGTTTGATAGCTAGACATATGACACTGTGATACACTTTATTTTCGGAATTTATTCTGTGAAACTTCAGGATGAAGTTTAGACCAAGAGGGTGTATGTAACATCCCGCTCTGGCACACTGACTGAACTTATTCTTTGAGGACACTTGCTCGCAAGTGATCTGGATTATTATGATATTAAAACATTTGACTTTGATTATGATGCGTCATGGGTAGATGACATGTTGTTTTACTGCATTGACATAGACAGGTGCTATTGACTCAGTTTTAATGAGTGTGTAGGGTTTTGGACCTTGAGGATGTAGAGGCATCGATGGAACCCCTTGGACTCCGGATCAAGTCAGGGAGTGTGCTATTGGGGTTTGATTGATTTACTATGATATTAATACATTTTGATTTGATGTTGTGATGTGGACATGTTCTGACATGATTCGTTGATGATGCAGGCTGACGATAGCTTGCCAACCAGACTCACATACAGAGTAAAGGGGTCACACATGACTACCAGAGAGGTTGAGGGAGAGGTGTGGACAACATCCCTACCACAACCTACTAGCACTCCCGTCGTGGATCAAACTGTAGGTTAACGATTACCTAGTTCGAGACGACCCACGATGTCGTGAGGGTAGACTGTGACAATTGCTCACGATGATTATAAGGGGCGTGCAATATGGAGGGGGCCTTATTCCTTAGAATCCCTTAGTCTCCCATAAGTTCACCTGACGGAGTGTTGACTGCAGGGGTTATTCATGTCTACCAATCAGTCAAGAGGCGAGTGGCACACTTGGAGCACATGGTGCATCCTGAAGGGCACGTCGGGCAAAAGAAACAAAAGAGGCGAGTGGCACCCTTGGAGCACGTGGTGCATCCTGAAGGGCACGTCGCGCAAAATAACAAAAGAGGCTAGTGACACCCTTGGAGCACATAGTCCGTCCTGAAGGGCACGTCGCGTTGATGATGATAAAGGAATGAACCTAGATGGCCCTAAGACAAATATCTCATTAAGAAATTTTAAAACAACTTCCCTAATTAAAAGGTCGCCCAGTTCAAAATCTAAGTCCTAAGCCTAAAACTTCGCTCAGGGTAAAATTTTGTCTACCCTTAAGGAAATATCTCTATAAAAATAAAGTAATAAAAAGTTAAAATAAAAACCCACTTGAGTAATAATTTTGGTCTGCATAAATTTTTGGTAACAGGAAGATATTAAGAATTAAATAAAATGTGTGGATGTAAAACTTAAAGAGGCAATTAATTACTTTAACTTAAGCTAGTAAAAAAAATATATATATACTAAATTAATAATAAAAGGGAAGGGAGGTTAACATGCACAATTGTCATTTTTGTCTCTAATAAAAAGGGGAAAGAAGGAAATATAAAAATTAGGAAACTAGGGAATGAGGCAACATGAAAAGGGAAAGAGCGGTACTCATGGTAAAAAGCGGGAAACAAACTTAGTAAAGAATCTGCATTTAAGAACCTTCTAATTTTGAATTGATTTAGCAGTTTCATTTTAGGGAAAGTCTTAAAACATGTAAGGGAATCTAGGGATACCTAAGAGGGAATTTAGGAGTAAGTCTAGGAGGGTGGGGGAATTAAGACAATTCATTAATTAAAGAAAATAATAAATGGAGAAATGTGGGGCATGGATGACACTTGTACGAAGGAGAATTTTCAGGGAATTTTTATTAAAAATTTAATTAAATGAGATTTAGGGAAAGAAAGGAAGTGGGAAAAATCTATAAAATAGAGGAAGGAGAAGGATAAAGTGGATCGACTGTTAGTGTAACATTACGCTGTCGGAATAGTGACTTGACTGATTTACTTGTAGGAGTTGGGTTTTCCCAGCTCAGAGAGGAGTGGTAGCTCGGCCTTGCGAGGTGAGATGGGAGATAGACGTACCATCTGGATAGTGTGTGGCCCCTTTGCAGCTCGGGGGGATAAGGGGGAAGCAGAGTACCCCTAGCATTGGCTGGGAGTTACCGGTGAGGTCTCGACGATCGGCGAGCGGGAGAGGCACGGAGCGCGCGAACGTCATTCGAAGCGGGCGATAAGGCAACGTTATGCTCTTTTATTTGGTAGAGTATAATGTAGTAGGCCTTAGGCTTGGATATGAGTATCGATTGTAAAGGAATGCAGCATGCTTGTACCTAGTGTTATCTCATTTTTCTTCATTTTTATATCTCACTGAACCTTTCTGCGTATTTCTTTCTTGACTGCGTTATATTGCTGCTTATGGGTTCTGCGGTTTAAAAGATGGAAGGACGTTCTGGCCTGCCGTCTACCCCGTTGGTTGTTTCTGATAGTCTACATTCCCGTCATTCATTCAATCCTTTTACTTTCCATCATTCAACTGATTCAATACTGTAGACATGTTTTTACTTAGTGTTAAATCCTGGTACTTCCTTTTTACCTCATGGGACTGTCAGTGTGTGGCATTCCTGAATGTGGTGTATTGCTGAATTTTCAGCTCTGCGTTATTTCTGTTGTAACTTGTTTACTTGACTAGCATGCTACTTCATCAGGCATATGCGTTGATGGAGGCGAATTTGTTGATGGGAAGGGGCACAGTAGTGAGGAATAAATGTCATGGAGTTCCTCGAGTTCATTTATCTTAAGGAGTAAAAGTCTTAGTAAGTTGTAATATTTACTTGAACTTATGTACTGGATATTCCGTCTCTGATTCAATTTGAATCGAGCCTTGCATGGAAGTAGTCTTCTTGGGTTGGAACCATCCATGTCAGGAATTTCACCCTGCAACCTTCGGCCCTACTTGACCCAATAACCAAGAGGTTTGTTGTGTGCGCTCAGGCATCCTGGTAATTTTTTGTTGAGTAGGAACTACACAAATTCCCACGGGCAGAGGGATAACCCACCTGCTCTGTTCGAACCTTTTTTTTCTTGGTCTGGTCCGTCCTATGTAACAAAGTCTCTAGTTTCGAAGCTACCTCCATTTCTTAACTAGGATTCTCCCAAAATTGGTTGACATGCCTCTTGCTCTGGACTTAACTGAAACAACTACGTTCAGCCATTGCTACGAAAGGGAGTTTGGTGAGAGTTTGTTCTTATTTCAATTGTTCACCAATTGATCTCTAGATGGGTAATGCGCTGGATGTGTCAGCGGTGACAATTTGGTGGTAAACGCAATTTAATTGTTGTTACCACTTTTAGCCAGCACAAATCTAGGCCTCAAAGGATCATGTCTGATTCTAGATAATCCTTTTGCCTTGCTTCGACGCAGTTATAGTTGTGAGAAGAACGAATAATAATAATAATAATAAAACTATTTACCTGGGACATCGATAGCAATGGAGTTATAACCTTGTCAAAGATCAAGCGTAGTTTCAACTTCTTGGCATTTTGAGATTTTTTATTTTTTAACTGTTATACCCTCCTAACTTCACCTGAAGTTTAAGAGCAGTTTATAATGGTAACCTTGATATGATTGAATGTGCTGGGTTACAATTTTGTGAGTCCCTAACACCAAATTTGACATAGCTACCTCTAAAATAGAGAAATTTGGTGCCTTCTGACAGAGTTAAAACCTCACCTTAAATTCCAGTGACCAGGTTGACAGATCGATACCCCTACTTAAAGAAATATACAACAAGGCAGTAAATCTCCTTAAAGTTTATGACAAAAATTTAGGTGACTTTCGGCTGTAGCAGTAACTAATTTAATTGAAAGACTGACAGTTGTTATGGCAGTAACCCTAAGGTGACCATTTCGATTTACCGAAATTTAATTCATGCCAGTAAAATCTGGCAGGAACATTAACCTTTGGACATAATCTATCCATGCGTCTTGTGGACTCCTTTCCAACCTATTCACTAACGACAGTAAGTCAAATGTCAGTAAAAGCTAACGATTCTGCATTAAATACCTAAGTTTACCCTTGCCCTGTGACTTTACCCTTACCTAGATGCGAATAGTAGTAAACACTTCTATTGTGTATTTATTAATACCTGGTTATTTTCTCGTGATAAATGCCAGAATGTATTTTGATCAACACTCTTTTTGCCTTTCATTCAGCCTTATGTTAATGCCTCGTTGCTTTTTTAGTATAACTAATGATAGCATTTTAGTTATAGATTGATACTATTATACTGAATATTTATGATTGATTGGATGGAGGTTAGGATTCAATCAATAGGGCCCTACAGGATGAATTAATGATTTACTTGAATGAAGAATAAGAGTTATCTTGCAACTTCATATTTGCTAAATAGATAAGCGATTCATGTTAGTTGAATTATTGATGAATAGCTAAGGTATTGTTTCTTTCACCAGAAGTAAATTAGCTTTCTTCTATTTTATTAACATCCCATTTCTTCTTTTCATTTAAATAATAATATCTTTTAATTTAACCTTTATCATTCAATTATTGTTATGTGGTGAACCAATATTGTACCTAAACTATCCTAATGTAGACACTTATTGTTCAGAGTGGGTGAAGTGAATGATTATTTTAGAAAATTGGTTTAGACATCCTCTTATGTTTAGGAAATGGTTAAAGTTTTTAATGATTATTACATTAGAACATTGAAGTGCTTTTATTAATAATAACAAATCATTATTATTGTTATTGTGGGATGAGGAAATTTGGTGTAAATATTGTTAAGAGGTACATAATCTGGTCCTTGGGATATTGTTACATATATATACAAATTGTTGGATATTTCTTTTAAATAGAACCCTTATAACAATTAGGATATGGTAAGACACATTGATTGAGATAGTACTCTGATGACACTATAATTTAAAATTGTGCATCTGTTTTTTTTAAGGCTTATTTAGATTGTACCTTATTGATAAATCGCCTTTATCCATGCTAAGTTGGGCTTGTGACAGATGACTAAAACAGACGGTAACTATCTACTAGCTTGACTTGACGATTGAGTGGGTTATTGGCAAAGTCGTTTCTGGCTTGCGCTTCCCATTGAGGGTGTTGTGGTTCCTTTTAAATATTGTGTACTTGGTCTGAAAACATTTTTATTCTTGGTCTGCTTATGTCGGGCGGGATGTAGACACCTCCATGTTCCTCAGAACGGTCGCTAGCCCTGATACCTTAAATGGTTAAAATCGATGGGAACCTGGGCTTGATTGTTGCTTATGTGTCTTGGAGGTCTTAACCATTGCAGGGTAGAACGGGAGGGTAGTCAGTCTTATTATTTTGTCGGTTGATTGTTGTTCTTTGCTGGCAGATGTTGATGTGCTTCTTAGATCCTTATGTTGATATCACAGTTGTATGCGTCATGATTCGTCGTCATGTGGCGGCGCAGAGTATAATGTCTTGTTACCCTTGTACACACGCACACACAAAAAATAAAAATTGCACTTGTTATAAGAGGTTGTCGTCGTAACGAGGAGAATCGTTACATGTACACAGGAAATTTGTATTCACGTGTTCAAATTTATATGATCTTGAGTCATTTTTTTGATAGATTTCAACTTAACAAGTTATTGTCTTATGCATTTTTTTTGGTAGGTTGGAATCCAATATGTAAATAGATCAATCCCATATGAAGTTGGTACAATACATGGGACACAAAAAGTGCATTAAGTTAAAATAGAATTCTATCAAAATGTGTTTTCATTTGATAGAAGAAATTAATCTTGTTTTTGTGTAGTTTGCATAGAGGAAAGATAATCCATAGAGATTTGAAAAAATGAAAATGTAGAATATGTTAAAGCTTGGAGACATACCAAACTTAATATAAAAGGGAAAATTCCACTTGCAATCTTAGATGAGGTGGAATCAAATAAAACTATAGTGTCAGTTGATGGCCATAGAGTTTCTAATCTTGTTAGAGAATGTAATTTTTATGTTTCAATTGTTTGAAAATATATAAATGTTAAATATTTAAACAACTTGTATATATACTTGTAAGTTGGACATATAAAATTTGATGAGTTTAATGGCACATGCATGTGTGACTATCTAACACGAACTACTTGTTGGAACATATCAAATTATTTTCATAAGATGTCTTAACCATGATTGCACCTGTAGAAAACACTGAAAACATGAAATATTATTTGATACGATGCATAGAACAAAATATGAGGTTATTATAATATTTTGATGATAAAGGATTTATATATGAAAGATGATCCATCGTATTGAAAGTATATTTTTTTCAAGAAACCCATCAAACCGATAGTCATGTTCACTTTCAAGACTATCAATAGGATGTCATAAGTTGTCAATATAGTCATTTGGTATGTGCAACGTGCATAAAGTTAATAGAAGTTCAATCAAAAAAAAAAAAAAAGTTAGAAAATGGAAAATGTCCAAAGACGATCATGAACGAATAATTGAAGATGACATACCATTACGATTTCTTTAAACAAGTGACATTCCTTCTAAATATTTTTATTTTTCATTGAAAGTACATGTATTTAGGAATATCTAGGATTCTGGAATCATTTAGTTTAGTTTACCTTCATGGTCCATTCAAATAAGGAACTATATTTTTGATGAATTATAAAGTTTACCGAGCCTTATTTACAATTTTTTTTATAAAACTAGATCTAAAATGGTCAATTCAAAATTATTAAATATTTGGGTCCCCTATGTCCTCTAGACCACTTGAGGGATGAGATAACATGCTCTGGATTTTCTAGTCATGCACCAAATTTGATCTTGTTTGGTTTTTAATACCATGTTCATTCGAGTAAGGTGAGTTTTAATGAAATTTTTATCATGTACTTCTTTATTTAAAAATACAATTTTGCACATATATAGCTAGATCTCAATTATGATTTATGTATGGGTTTAAAAGGGTTTATATAGTTTCATATAAAGGGTCTCATATCCCACTCAATTGTAAACTTGTACATATAAGTTTAATGAATATTTATCTAAAAATGAAGGATAACCATGAAGTGTAATCCCTACTTACAACAATTCGAAGTACCAATCACTTAAATAAAATGACTATCTATATAAAATGAAGCAATTGATCATCATTGTCATTATCCCACCACATGATAGAGAGAACATCATAGTTGGGAGTTGCAGATATTGTATTAGATACAATGCAATCATTACGATCTACACAAGACAAAGCCACCTTATATATGACCCAAGCAAGACCACTATTTTCATAGTGTTGTTGTCTTTGTAGCTAGTTTACCTCCTTTGTAAATTCTTTTTTACCATTTCATGATAAATGGGTTTAGGTAATTTCTCCAATTTCACTCTAACCAAAATATTTTCTTCAAGCAAAGGTCAATAGTTTTTCAAGTGTAATGGCCTTAAAACCTTCATCCATACCTTAGTTGAAGTACTTTTACAATGGCATGCAAAGGTTCAAAAATGGCTAAGGTGTGAAGTGGATGAGGATATTTATGTGTGCAAGAAGCCATGGATAAAAGGAGGAAACCTTGATGCTCCATGTTCCAAATTAAGCCTGGACTCTAGGAATAAGATATTTATAAATCAAATTTATAAATATGATATTTATATAGAAATTATGTTATAATTTAAATATGTAAAAGGACAAAAATAAAATAGTATATTTCCACATAAATAAAAATACATCTTTTCAAGTGTAATGGCCTTAACCCCTTCATCCATACCCCGGTTGAAGGCCTTTTACGATGTCATCAAAAGGTTCAAAAATGGATAAGGCATGAAGTGGATGAGGATATTTATGGGTGCAATAAGACATGGTTAAAAAGATGAAACCTTGATGCTCAATGTTCCACATTGTGCCTGGAGTCTAGGAATAAGATATTTATAAATATGATATTTATACAGAAGTGATGTTATAATGTAAATATGTAAGCCAAATGAAAACATGTCTTCAGAATGATTTAAGCATGTCCTCATGATGAATACAAATTTTAAGTGAAAAGCAGGCTTATGACTAGTTGCAAATTATTTCAGTGAAAAGGGTATAAAGTGAAGGGCTAATTCAGAAAATGAAATGAACAATGGTTAAAATTTACGATAAGTTTGATGCAATGCATACACATGAAAAATGAATCTATGGAATCTTGAGAAGTACATAACCTATACAAGAATGCGTATTCAAATATCCATGCAATATATGTAGAATTGTGTTCTCCCTTATTAAATGTCATGGTCAAGGTGAGGATGGTGGCATCGTCAAAATTTGTAGGAACATAGTAAAACAACATAATTCATAAATAGATAAAAATCTTGGGAAAACTACCTAAACGAATATGGCATGAAATTTCAATGACAAAGGTAGTAGTAGCTTTGGAGATAGGAAGAATTAATGTTTGATCTCTTTACCATTTAACTAATATGAATGATTGAAAACATTATGTAGATTATTTGGAATAATTATGGGACAACTCCAAGCCAAACCATCTAAAGAGAACTTTCTCCATTTATCATGATGGTAGTTTAATATTATAATGACTTTATCACCAACTTGGAACTACCTTCCTAGGTACAACTTTCCTTTCATATGTTTGCATTTATATTTTCATAGATTTAACATGTTATAAATCTCTAATATGTCTTTGTCAACCTATTATAACTACAGAGGATAAACATAGTGAGCCTCATCCAAGGTTGATAATATTTGGATAAATTTTGTAAATGAAGGAAATGAATTTACCAGAGTGACTAGAATGTGGTGAGGTTATATGTTAAATTGAAAAAGGTTATGCCTTTGATGAGAATTTGGAACTAAAAAGATGAAAATCATCCAAGGAAATTTTTTAAGTACAATTTTGGATGGATTACACTAAGAGATAAGAAGTAGAGACAAATTCATGTGATGTAGTCATGAAGGATAAGCATAGGTAAAAAATAGTATGCATACATTGAAATAGTCCAAAGAGTACACAAAATATAAGAGAAAATAAAGAAATGAATGTTAAAAAAACAACAAAACAAAGAGATAAGAAGTAGAGACAAATGCAAGTGATATGGTCATGAAGGATAAGCATAGGTAAAATAAATTATGCATACATTGAAATAGTTCAAAGATTTTGTTAGCGCCACCATTTTTCTTTTCAGATTACAGTCTGTCTTAGTCGAGTCATGGCCTGTGTGTCAAGGCATGTGAGGTCAGGTACTTAACAACAAAAAGGTTGAAGTCAGTAAGTGGTCATTTGGCCATTGGAGTCAGGAAGGGATGTTAGAGTCAAAACATGTGTAAATAGTATGAGTATGTTCCCAAAGAGTTGGGTCCTGTTAAAAAGGGATTTTATACGTGCCCCTGGTTGAGGCAAGTTGTTAATAGAAGTCATGTCGGAAAGTGCAGTGACCTTCATCAACTCATTATGAAGGATGGAAGAATGAAAAATCACGGCATTCGTATCACACATGCTCTGCAACCCTTATCAGTTGTATTTTACATGCACGAATGTGCTATGGAAAACCAGCAGTGCGTTTCGAAATATCCACTCACCATGAATTCAATTTTCCTTGGCACATTTCCACCTCCCGCCTTCTCCATTATAAATTCCAGATGTTCTGTACAACTTCTATTTGAAAATCAAGCTTATGCACGTTTTATAGTTTTCTCTCACAACACCAGGTTGATCAGGACTACTGCCTTGGGCCCGTGCCTAATCCACCATGCGCAGGGAAAATATGCATCCCACCATGGTGACCTCCCAAAAAATAAGGAAGGGCACACGAAGTGGGAGGAATGTCGGGCTCGAGCCCCAAATATTGATTTTTATCAACGGAGATATAGAGGTCAGAGTGTCCTTTGAACAATTCGGGTGCATGGCCTTTTGCGGGAAAATTAAAGGATTCAATATAAGATTTGTCGAGCATTTCGCACTCAGTTTCGATGGATTCTGCGCGATGATATTGGGTGTTGTTTTTCAGGTAACCAAGGAAGCTATGTCAACTGAAACAGAGACCCCTCTGCATGGAAAAATATGGTTCGAAGGCATGCCTTTGGACACATAGTTCTATGAATATTTCATCAAGCGAGATTGTTTAGGTGGGAAAATTGAGACAGGCATTCTGAGTAGATATTTGCAGGAACCTTTCCAGAAACTGCTTGAAGTGATTAGGATATATTTCATCGGTGAAGGGAGATTTGACAGGATACATTCGCATCACATTATATTGTTGACGAACTTCAAAGGAAAGAGGTCATTGAATTTTCCCTTTTTCTTACACCAGAACCTTTGAGAGATGGTGGACAGTGCCCAGGCCAAAGTGGATAAATCGAAAAGGAAACTCTCTCACCTCTCTTTGATTAAAATGCTTGTGTTGGAGGAATTAAGATGGTTGGGAAGTGACTGTGATCCTTTCTTTCTTACAGAAGGCATCCCTAAGGATCCAAAAGGGGATTTCCCTCTACGCGGAAAGGGTGATATCACACCGCATGGAGGCTGTGTTGGAAGAGGCTACGTAGACAGAAGGAACATCAGAAGCCCTGTTCCCCCAACAAAAAAATCTCCAGAGAAGGGGCATTCCAAAGAAGAAGAAGGAAGTTGGGGAAACTTTGGTCCCAAGCGAACCATGCGCGAGGTCAGCTACCGAAGAATTACTTATGCATGCCATTCAACTAGAAATGGTCAAAGGTACAAGGTGATAAATTTGGAACAGAATGAGGAGGACAAATTTTGAAGGCGTATATGTTCAAGAATCATCCCAATAGTTGAAGCAAGCACAACTCGCTATCGTCGAGCTTTACTAAGAAAATAGGGAACTGAGACGACAGTTGGTAGCAAAGACCCTTTAAGTGTTGATGTTGCAAGGCTACGAAATAATAACGATGTGGCTCAAGATACTTATAAGAGAGGCACAAGATACAATCATACAATCGTATGAAACATAGAGGTTGTAAGAAGAAAGGAATGCGAAGCAGTTCAGAGAATGTGAAGAGGCCGAGCAGAAAATCCGCATAGCTCTGGCCAGTGTGCAGAAGAAACATGATTAATTGAGTTCATTCTCGTGTCCTCAAACGGAGTGCGGATCTTGACAAGTTTTGAAGGAGGAATATCCTTTAGACAGTTTTTTGTCTTGGTAACGACCACGACAATCAGCAGCCACTCGCCATGAGCGCACCCCAGCAAATGAGCATGCAACAGATATCAAGGTTGTTACAGTGGATGGCAGGAGTTTGACAAAATACTTGATCGTTCAAATATCTTGTCGAAGGAAGGTATTGACACATCACTCTCCCCATGACGATACCTTTTTGATAACCGAATCCCCGTGGAAGAATACAAACAGTCATGATTCGACCAGATGCAGTTATTTTCTATTTTTGGAAAGACGTCATGCGAAGAGTCATTTAGCACAGAAAAGTTGATTTCCTAAATTCTAGAGATAGTATCTAGAGAGTAGGGTATCCCAAGTGACGTCCTTGCCTATATATTTGATCTTTTCAATGTAATTCAGGTTGGTTGGAAAACTAGTGTAGACAGTGATTATTGAATGTAGTTTGAGCTCGATAGAAATTTAATGCAAAAGTCCTGAAGCTTTGATGAAAAGATTATAATTATAGTAGTCTGATGTATTTTTTACATTATTTGTGTATGTACTTCCTGTATTCTTTATTCATATCTATTTCTGTCTAAATAGGAATGTATTTTCGAACTTGGGATTCGCCGCGTAGTGCCCTGGGATTCGCGCCATTTAGAAAAACTGTCTTTCCTCTAAGTGAACTCTGAATTCATGCTCAATGGTTCTTTGAGTTGCTTCCTGTGTTTTCCCCCACCTCACACAACAATATTTCACTAAATATTGTTTCTCTCTTAGCCTTTATCCTCTCAAGTTCAGTCACCGAGTCATTTGTTTCTATCGTTTTCTTGAACCGACTCCATATCCCAAGGTATTACTCTCTTGCGCCAATGTAACCAGAATTTATTACTTAAAGCTGTTAAATCTAGCCAATAGCTCACAACCATATCTTGTGTCGAGACAAAGTCTCCGGAGAGATCCCTCTCTAGGTTTGAAAGGCTAGTTTCGGATCTCAAAGTTGGTTTGTAGGTTGCCTCTGTCATTCATTTCTCAGCATAACTAACTTTACAGAGCACTAACATTTTGGCATCGTTGTCGGGGAATGGAATTGAATAAATTTTCCCTAGTAGAATGAATAAAGTTACAGTTTTGACCCCTGAGGGTAACAGAGGGACAACCATCTATACTGGCTGAAACCTTTATCCTGGCGACACCAGTTGAAAAGTACCATGTTAAGAACCAAATATCAATATAGCATAGAAAAACCTCAGAAAAAGTACTCAACGCCTTGAAAAAGGGATAATTTCAGATAATAAGCCTCTTCGAGGGGGCAACCTCCTTTTACCCCACTAAAATGTTCAAGTACCAGATGATTCAAAATGAAAATGTCTCCTTGGTATATATAGGAGACTAGGAGGTATAATTACAACT
>SNQJ01S0011129.1:269010-297489 GCA_010110895.2 Picea sitchensis
GTGTCCTCATTATGAATTTCATGGGATGCATTTTCACTTTCAGGTGTCTTCTCTATTACAAAATTTTTCAGTACTTCCATGATCTCCCCTTTTAAACCCTCCATCATCTCTTGTTGTTCATCTTTTGGAACTATCTTCTTTCGTAAATAATTTATGTCCCTACGCATTTCTTCACCTTCATCAAGAGTCCAAGTAGGATTTTTTGGAGTCTTAGTTGGTGTAGAAGTTCCCTTTTTGGGTGGCATGTTGGCCAAGTATCACTTTTGAACCTTGATTTTGAGGTGGTTCTGCTAGAAAATATTTATTTTGTTGTATCTCCCAAGTTTTGGCCCTTCTGGGTATGAAACTTTATTTTATGTAGTTCTCTAATATTTCTTCTCTGCAATTCCATAGGTCTGATCAAAATTGGATGTGCCAAGTGGAATTTACGGTAACTTCCCCACAACTTGTCGATTTTTGGCCTTTTCAGGAGATCTCACTTGTATAGAATTCCCTGCACAAAATAATTGATATAAAATTATGAAACTCACTCCCAAAATACTACAGACTGTCCACGATCCAATGCAACTAGTCCTACTCAATTTATATACTCTAGGAAGAAGTTATGATTGTTTTACCTAGAACACCTTCTTGAGACACAAGGTATATACAAATGTAAGATTGTCCAGAAGCTGAACCTTTTACCACAGATAACTTACTAATTTCTATAAATGGCCTCTAGAGTGCAGGGTCTGAAACGTTACAGAAAAGTGTTTATAGCAAACATTCTGCAATGACTTAGTTCAGGATGATTCCAGAACCCTATATTGTACAGGCTGTATCTGTGAAATTATAAGGCCTCAGGAGTTGAATTTTTAACCCAATGTACCTTGATCCATATATTAAATATCCTCTAAGCCGTTCCTTCTGTAACATGGTAGAAAAAAAGTTATAGAGAAAATTCCAAGGTGTCTCAAATGTAGTAGTGAAACCCCAAGACCTTGAGCTCTGATACCATATGTTAAGAACCAAATATTAATATAGCATAGAAAAACCTTAGAAAAAGTACTCAATGCCTTGTAAAAGAGATAATTTAAGATAATAAGCCTCTTCGAGGGGGAAAACTCCTTTTACCCCACTTAAATGTTCAAGTACCAGATGATTCAAAATGAAAATGTCTCCTTGGTATATATAGGAGACTAGGAGGTATAATTACAACTAATGGCCTAAATCCAACATCAATAAAATAACATTAATAATATAATATGCCCCGATTAAGGGGTAATGAGCCAATATTAGGGCTTAATAGACCAGTAACACAAAGTAGCATGATTCAGGAACCCTAGCTCTGAAGACAATATATACCAGAGTGAATCCCGATCCAAACCCTGTAGAGAAGGTGTACGACCCTGAGAAAATTTTGCTCAGGACTAGGGAGAAAGCACCGGACCCATTCTATTACCTGGAAAAAAGCCTGTCTTTACCCAAAGATGACACGTAGAGCATAGACGACCTCGGTTTTGATGCCATGTTTGAGCAAACCTTATTCAAGTTTAAATCAGAGACTAGTTTGGATGATATAGTCTTCGACCAAAAGGGATCTCAAGATTCGATACCTAATAACATCCCCCAAATCCCTAGCCCTCCTAGATCCATGGCCACCATATTTTCCCCCCTCGTTTTGCCAGCCCAACTGCATGGCTTTCCTCAGAATTACAACCAAAGAATTAAGCTCTACGATGTTGAAGGGAACATTTCATCCTAGAGGCATCTGGATTGGTTCAACGATTTCATCGACCTAGAGGATGTGGACTACACAGATGTGAAAATGAGGTTATTCATGCAGATCCTTTTAGGGGAGGTGAGGAAATGGTTCAAAGCCCTCCCAGCGGCAAGTATTCAATACTTCGTCACATTCGAAATGTCTTTCATTACTAGATGGGGAGACAAGAAGAACCCTTTGTAGTTGTTGACGCAATACAATAATATGAAGAGGGCACTAGAGAAGATGTTGTAGGAATTCTTAGGTCATTTCATGAGGGTTTAAAACTCAATTCCTGTAGAAGTCCAGCCACCCCCAGGGCTGCACAGTTGCGATACGTCGACTCCTTCGACAACGATTTCACCTTAATGTTGAGAGAAAGAATATAAGAAAATATAGACATAATTATGAGCGATGCAATCAAATTCGAGGTAAACATGATGGAGTCAGGGATGATCAAACAGAGATTCAACAGGGATGATAAGAAACCCCCAAGGGGATGCACAACCATCTACATCCAGGTCCGTGGATGACAAATTCAACTTAATGATGAATACCATGGAGAAACTAATGGAAAGAATGTCTATGGGAAATAGATCTTCTACCCAAGAACAACATGACCCCCAGCCCACGAATCAGAACCTCATAAGGGGTCAAGTCCCTCATACCAGACAGAGGGAGAAGAGAGAACAGGGTGACCAATAGACAAGGCCTCTGTTCCAAAACAATTACGCGGATGAGGAATTCGATCAGATGTTCGAATACCAAATGCATTGTTGCGATGACAAGAATCCGCACGTGTTTTTGACGAAGGGTGAACATGATCAATATATGATCACAAATGATGATATGTTGCTTGAGATAGATGACACCCTGTCCTGGGAAATGAAAGAGTTCAGGAAGGCTTATCAGAACATCATCATGCAGTTTCAGAAGAAACATAACCTTAGGAGCAAGGAGGTGCCTACCGAACCTCAGCATTAAAATCCCATGAGGAAACCTCTGGTGGACACCCCTTCCACAAGCAGACCAAATCCAAGCAACCCGACCAAGGATGCAACTAAAAAATAAAATTCAAAGGAGGAGGCCCCGACGAAAGTGCTGGAAACAAGCCATGAAGCATGTGGAAAAGAGGTAGAGAAGGTCTATGCCCCCATTTAACTTTGAGCATGAAATGGCCAAGATAAAAATCTCTGTCCCTTTTAATGAACTTATCAGAAAGGGTGAATATCGGGAGAAAATTATTAAAAGATTAGAATGGGAAAAACTCCCGACACTTTGAATGTCCAAGATGATCACCCTGCCATTTTGTTTAGACTGCGCGTAGAGGATAAAATTGATACTGAGGATGTTCCCCCATTCTATGTCAATCTCAAATTCCATGACATGACCCTGCATAACGCCATGTTGGACTCTGGCGCGTCGCACAACCTCATGCTAAAGGTGATCATGGACGAGTTGGGTTTGGACATCACCAGGCCCTATAAGGACCTTTTTTCTTTTGAATCGAGGAAAGTCAAGTGCTTGGGTATCATCAAAGACTTGGTCATGTCACTAGCCCAAATTCCTTCAAAGAACGTGGTTATGTACATGGTCATGGTAGACATACCCCCTAAGTTTAGCATGCTACTATCTAGGTCGCGGGCTACAAAGTTAAAGGGGACTTTGCAAATGGACATGTCATACACCACCATTCCTATCTTTGGCTAGGATAGACGATTATATAGAGAAGTGTTGCTGAAATACATGGTAATAAGTAAGTTGCAGCCGAATAACCATCCTATCTACTCAGTCGACACTGAGGTCGGTTCCTCCATATTCTACAATGACCTTAGTTTTGAAGCGGAAGAACCGACAGTCGTTATGACCATCGATGATAAAGTCGTGAAGCAAGAAGCATAGAGCGTTGATCCGAGAAACTGCACGAAGAATGAGAGATGGAACATGAGTTTCGACGACGCTATCAACAAAGAAGGGGCGGGGTCCGAAGTATGGATAAACCCCTCCAAAGTGGGCTGAAAACTATGCTCGTACAGACTCTCTTTTGACTATACAAACAACATGACCGAGCATGAGGCACTGATTTTAGGCCTGGAGGTTTTTAAATAATTAGGCATGAAGAAGATAGCAGTACATGGAGACTTTGAGCTGATTATAAACCAGGTGAAAGGAATATATCAGGCAAAACACCCCAGGTTCAGAGCATACATGAACTTTGTGTTGGACCTTCTCGAGGAATTCTCAGAGTCTAATCTGTCAGTTATCCCAAGGGAGAAAAGTCATATCACTGACGCATTGGCCACCTCGGCCTCGATTTTCAAAATTCCCATATTACCTAATAGAAAGTACGAGATCAAAGTCAAACACAGGCCAACAGTTCTCGATAATATCAAATATTGGCAGGTGTTTGAAGAAAACAAACAGAGATTTCTTCAAATGAGCGATGTGTTCTCTAATGTAAAAATTGATGAAGAATGTTGTTGCGACAAATATGGGAGTGAATATTCACGTAGTAATGACAATCCTTTCCAAAACCAGATAGAGAGAAGGTACATAGTACAAATAAATAAAAAACATCATCCCAAAGGGGTTAGTGCCGCTGGAAAAGTTGTTTGACGAAAATGACATAGCTATAAATCGCAAGATCACCGTGAATGACGAGGATGTCGAAGACTGCAATATTGGGACTTAGGAAAACCCAAAAATAATCAAATTATTGAAAACACTCAGTCCAAAGGTCAAATAATATTACATCAAGGTCATGAAATATTTCCCCGACGTTTTCTCTTGCAGCTATGACGACGTGAAGGTGTATGATACTAAAGTGATTCAGCATGGAATCCCTCTCAAAGAATACTACAGGCCTTTCAAATAGAATCTGAGACAGATAAATCCCCTACTACTACTGCTGATCGAAAAGGAGGTAAAGAAACTCTTCGAATCTAAGATTATCGTTTCTTTAAGGTTTTCAAAATGGGTGGCCAATTTGGTACTTGTAAGAAAGAAGAGTGCTGAAATAAGATTGTGTGTTGACTTCCAAAACTTAAATAAAGTGTCCCTCAAGGATCACTACCCTCTCCCTAAAATGGACTATATCTTGTAAAACGTGGTGGGGTCCCAGAAGATGTCCATCCTAGATGATTTTTTCGGTTATAATCAGATCATGGTACACCCAGACGACAGGGAAAAGATGTCCTTTACGACACCATGGGTGACGTTCATGTATGCCAAGATGCCCTTCGACTTGATGAACATTGGAGATACCTTCTAGAGGGAAATGGACATAAAATTTTCCGATGAAAAGGACAAGTTTACTGTGATCTATTTGAATGACATCACAGTATACTCTGATTTCTCCGAACAACACCTCGGGCACCTAAAGAAAGTTTTCTAGAGGTGCAGGAAATTCGACATGTCATTAAATCCAAAAAAATCACATTTCAGGATGCAAGAAGGAAACTTGTTGGGGCACATCATCTCGAAAGAGGGAATTAAGATAGAACCCAATAGGGTTGAAGGAATCCTGAAAATTGGCACTCTGCACTGTAATAAGGAAGTGTAATCCTTCCTAGGAAAAGTAAAATTCTTGAGAAGATTCATCCCGAACCTGGAAAAGATTATAAAACATATCACCTGCATGCTCAGGAAGGGGAACGAGATCAAGTGGAACCCAAAATCCAGGAAATCATTTGAAGATATCAATGTGGCATTGACTAAAGCTCCCATGTTGGCCAACCCAGACTTCACGAAACACTTCATCTGGTTCTCATTTTCCTCAGAGCATACAATTATTGGTGTGTTGTTACAGAAAGATGATCAAAACTTTGAGAATTTGATAGCCTATTTCAACAGGACGCTCAGGGATTCCACACTAAGGTACGACATTATGGAGAAACAAGCATACGCCTTAGTAAAATCCCTAAAGGAATTCAAAATGTACATATTTCACTCCCACGTTATCACTTACGTACCCAATAACTCAGTCAAGGATATCTTGAATCAACCCAACCCTAAGGGAAGGAGGGGTAAGTGGATTGTTCCCATGTTGGAATATGATCTTGAAATTAAGCCTACGAAACTAATTAAGGGCCAGGGCCTTGCAAAGCTAATGGTACAGTCGGACTGCGACGCTATGGGAATCAACTTCATTGTTGATCTATCAGAGAATCCTTGGGAAGAAACGAGTGCACGGGTGTCTCAGAAGTTCATTGATTCATTGTGGTATACAGACATCATCTACATGCTGAGAAATCTGCAAGCCCCTCTGGGTTTAAGTAAGACCAAGGACAGATTTTTAAAGCTCAAAGTCGTCAGGTTCTGCATTTTGGATAACTCACTGTACTGGAAAGATCCTGGAGAGATATTGTTGAGTTGGTTACTGGAAAATGACATGAAACAAGATATCGAGGATTTTCACAAAGGCGACTGCGGAGGACACCACTACTGGAAAACCACCATGCACAAAATCCTAAGAGTAGGCTACTATTGGCCTACAATATTTGCAGACGTGTACAAGGAAGTTTCCAGTTTCCACGAGTGTCATATTTTTGATGGAAGAAGGAAGTTGCATCCCCTGCCACTAAAACCAATCTCATTTGAAGCACCTTTCATGCAGTGGGGTTTGGATTTCATAGGGGAAATAAATCTGCCATCCTCAGCATAGCAAAAATGGATACTCTCAGACGCAGAATACTTTATAAAATGGATAGAAGTGATCCCCACGAAGAAATCTACCAACGTAGTCATCATCCAATTTCTGGGGAAAAAACATCTTGTCGAGATTCAGATGCCCTATCAAGATCATAACAAACAACGCAACTGCATTCAAGTCCAAGAATATGGAGAATTTTTGTCAGGATTACAAAACAACCCTGGTGAATTCTATAGCATATTACCCACAAGGAAATGGGTTAGAAGAATCATCGAACAAAAGATTGACCAGGATCATCAAGAGGCTCCTGCAAGACAACAAGAAATCCTGGCATAAAAAGCTTATTTACGCTCTATGGGCAGAGAAGGTTACCACCAAAAAATCCATATCAACGTCGCCATTCCAAATTGTATATGGTGCATATGCAATTTTCCCCACCTCGTTAGGGTTTCTCATCCCAAATTTTCTGTAAGAGAAAGATTTTGAGCCATATGACACACAGAGGAGAATAAATCAGTTGATCCACACACAACAAATGAGGGAATAGGTGTACTGTCGATCACAACTCCAGTAGGAGAGGATGCAGAAAACCTTTGACAAATGCTCTAAGCAAGAGGCGTTTCAGTTGGGGGATCTGGTGCTGAAATGGGATGCGAGGAATGAAGATAAAGGAAATCACGGAAAATTCGATAACCTTTGGACGGGCCCATTCAAAATCGATGCATATCATGGAAATAATTCTTATTTTCTGGAAGAACTAAATGGAGAGTGCATTGGTTGGGGGCCTATAAACGACAGATTCCTCAAACACTATATGGTGAAATAAAGGTCGTTTATGTCACATGTCATTGTAAATAGTCATTTTATTTTTGTTTTGAGTCAGTATGTCAGCAGAAAATTGAAGCCCGAAGTGAAGGCCCTGATTTTATGCTGAATCCTTTAGAAGTTGCATCGATAGGTTTAGGTTTTGTTTTGTTTTCATATTTCACTATCTGAAATTCAAATAAGGCCCAATGGTCAGACACCTGGTCTACTGTTCTTTGCTACCTCGTTGGGATGATAGCATCCATGTTGGAGTCAGTTGTTACTACCACCATTTTTCTTTTAATATTAGGTTCAGTCTTAGTTGAGTCATGGCTTGTGTGTCAAGGCATTTGAGGTCAGGTACTTAACGACAAAGGGGTCGAAGTCAGCAAGTAGTCATTTGGCCCTTGGATTCAGGAAGGGATGTCAGAGTCAAAACATGTGTAAATAGTATGAGTATGTTCTGAAGGAGTCGGTTCTTGTTAAAAAGGGAGTTTCTACGTGCCTCGGTTCAAGGAAAGTTGTTAATAGAACTCTCGATGACAAGTGCAGTGACCATTATTAGCTCATTATGAAGGTTGGAAGAATGAAAAATTGTGGCATTTGTATCACATATTCCCTGCAGCCCTTATCAGGTGTATTTTACACGCGTGGATGTGATATGGAAAACCTATATTTCTTTTCGAAACATCCAGTTTCCATGAATTCAATTTTCCTTGGAAAGTTTCCACCTCCTGCCTGCTCCGTTATAAAGACCAGATGTTCTGCACCCATTCTATTCACAAATCAGGCTTATGCACTATTTGTATTTTTCTCTCGCAGGACCAGGTTTATCAGGACTACTGCCTTGGGTCTGTGCATAATCCACCGTGCGCAGGGAAAATACGCGTTGCACCATGGAGACCTCCCAAAACATAAGGAAGGGTCCTCGAAGTGGCAGGAATGTTGGGCCCGAGCCTGAAATATTTATTTTGATCAACAAATATCCAGAGGTCAGAGCGTCCTTTGAACAGTTCGGGTGCATGCTCTTTTGCAGGAAAATTGAAGGATTCAATATAAGATTATCCAAGAATTATGCACTCAGTTTCGATGGATTTCACGCAGTGATCTTGGGTGTCGTTTTTCAGGTAATCGAGGAATTTGTGTCAACCGTAAAAGACATCCCTCTCTACGGTGAAACATGGTTCAAAATCATGCCTTAGGACACGCAGTGCTATGAATATTTGATCAAGTTAGATTGTTTAGGTGGGAAAATCGAGACAAGCATTCTGAGTAGATATTTGTAGGAACCTTTTTGTAAAATGATTGAATTGATTAGAAGATATTTCACCTGTGAAGGGAGATTCGACATGATACATTCACATCACATTAGATTATTGATGCACTTCATAGGAAAGAGGCCATTGAATCTTCCCTTTTTCTTACACCAGAACCTCCAAGAGATGGCAGCCATCACCCAGGATGAAGTGGATAAATTGAGAAGGAAACGCTCTCACATCTCTCTAATTAAACTTCTTGTTTTGGAGGAATTAAGATGGTTGGGAAGAAACTGGGATTCTTTCTTTCTCACAAAAGGAATCCCCAAGGATCAAAAAGGGGATTTCTCTCTGTGCATGGAAAGGGTGATATAACACCATGCAAAGGTTTTCTTGGAAGAGGCTATGCAGAAAGAAGAAACGTCAGAAGCCTCGTCCCCCCAAAAGAAAATGCCCTGGAGAAGGGGTAGGCCAGAGAAGAACAAGGAAGCTGGGGAAACTCTAGTCCCAAGTGAACTGCGTGTGAGGGGTCAGTTATCGAAGAATTACTTATGCACGCCATTCAGCTGGAATCAGTCGAATGTAAAAGATGAGAAAGTTGGAATAGAACGAGGAGGACAAATTTCAAAGGCATAGATGTTCAATAATCATCCCAATAGTTGAAGCAAGAACAACTGATTATAGCCGAGATTTACCAGGAAAATAGAGAACTGAGACGATAGTTGGTAGCAAAGACCCTTGAAGTGTCAGTGTCGCAAGGCCATGAAGGAAAAATGATGTGGCTCAAGAGACAACTCAGAGAGGCATAAGATACAATTTTATAGCTGTGCAAAACATAGAGGCTTTCAAAACAAAGGAATGTGAAGCAGTTCATAGAATGTGAAGCGACCAAGGAGAAATTTCATGCAACTCTGGCTAGCATGCAGAAGAAACAAGATTAACTGATTTCATTCTCATGTCATTAAACAGAGCACAGATCTTGACAAGTTTTGAGGGAGGCATATCCTTTAGATGGTTTGTCTTTTTGGTAACAACCACGACAGTCAGCAACCACTTTCCACGATGCACCCTAGCAAATGAGCACGCGGTAAAAATCGAGGTTGTTACAATGGATGGTGGGAGTCTGAAAGAATACTTGATCGTTCATATATCTTGCCAAAGGAAGGAATTGACACATAACCCTCCCCATGATGAGACCTTGTTGATAACCAAATCCCAGTGGCATAATACAAGAATTCATGATGTGATCAGATGCAGTTGTTTTCTATTTTTGGAAAGGCATCATGCGGAGAGTCATTTAGCACAGAACAGTTGGTTTCCTAAATTATAGAGATAATATCTAGATAGCAGGGTAGCCCAAGCGGTGCCCTTGCCTATATATTTTATCTTTTCAATGTAAGCCAGGTTGGTTGGAAAACTAGTATAGACAGTGACTATTGAATGTAGTTTGAGCTCGATCGAAATTTAATGAAAAAGTCTTGAAGCTTTGATGAAAATATTCTAATTGTAGCATTTAGATGTATTGTTTCTCTTCTTTGCATATGTACTGATGCAGACCCCCTTCTCTCCTAAGGGTTGTGCAACCTCCCGGTCTAGGATCGATCAAGAAATTGAGTCTGATTGACTCTCTGGGTCCCTGTTAGACCCCAAACCCACTTACACAAGTCCTTTCCCTGAAGGCACAGGTCGTATGAGACTTGAATCTTATCTCCTGAGTGTTGTTTCAACTTCAACACCAAATGAGTGCTAGATTCTTTCTGCTAAGCCCTTCTTCCCTTGTGACCACTGGCGGTAACCACGCACTTGAGTGAAAGGCACGTCGTGATTTCGTGACTCTGGGAGCATTTCTACCTCAGTTCACCCAATGCTTGAAATCATGATCACCCGAGATCTACGCTCCAAATATTCCCTTGATTGACGACTGTAATCAAATTGGTGTTTCATGTTTCGTGACTTCAGAGTTTCCTTGCCTCCATTCTCCCGATAGCCGAAATAGCGATGAATTTGGATCGACATTCCAGATCTCTCCTCAAATATGATGGTCATGATGATTTCAAGACTTCATATTTCATGAAGTCAAAAGACTTATCACCTCCAATCCTCTGATCCCCGAAATGTCGATACTTCACCGTGGACAATCAATGGTCAAGATCTCTCCTGGATCTAATGGCTTAGTTCAAGTCATGGATTCAGGCTTCACGAGTTCTTAGTTCTCTTCCCTTTGACTTCTCCTCAATGCGAGTCAGTGAAACAATGATCATTCGCCACACGTCCCCCTTGATGGATGGTTCTGATTTTCTAGCGTTGAGATCGAACGATTGATATATTTTCCCCTGATGCTTACACTATATTCCGAACTAGAAGATATTTTTTTTGGATGTTCAAAGGTTCTGAATCTTTGATCCTTCGACAAGTCTGATTCTTGGATCTCTTTAACACTATGAAAATTTTTAGTGCTCCTGAGCTTGGTTTCATGAAGACTTCAATTTCCCGTGCACTCCTTGCGTTTCATGGATTTTGATAACTGTTACCCTCAGGATTTCTCGAAGAGAAATTCCTCTCGCCCTCCTCGCATTTTCCTTTATTGTTTCTTTGACTTCTTGTAAAGCCTCTTCAACACTTAGTTGAGTCTCATATCTGTGCACTCCTTGCACCAGATCTTTAGGCAAGGTTTTGGGTTCTTGCAGATGACTATGCACTCCTTGTGCCAGTCTCTTTGCACTCCTTGCAAATGGAAAGTCTCGTGTTATCTCTTTTGATCTTCGGAACCGAAACAAATTCCTTCAACACACTAGTTGTGTTCTATGTGCACACCTTGCACTACTACAATAGAAGAGAAACAATTGAAACTTATCCTAACACTCACAGTTCCATCTATTCATAACGCGATTCATTCATTCACTCACGAAAACACAATATGAATAATTGCAAAACAATTTTCACACACTGCGTTGGATCAATTTTCCTCTATTCTATTCATAAGTGAAAATGACTACAACTGAAACAAAAAAAACAACAACTAAAAACTCCCATTTCCTGGTAACTTGCAGCTAACATCTACCCTGCAACTAGCCTCATTTGGGCATACAAAACCTCTATATATTAGAGGGCTCTTAGGGTTTCCCCCTTAACTATGTGTCTACTCTAAGACTATCCTATGACTATCTTGGATCGGTTGCATTCCAGAGCCATAATGGAAACTCCCGCTCCAATCTCGATTATCTAAATGTGCCTCAAAGGGTAATTTCGACTCTCGGTTCAAGTGTGACTCAAAATATAAATTTCAGTGCTGAGTTAAGGCGGATTTCAAGTATCTTCTGCAATTGTCGGTGTTGGCTCCTATAAATATTCCTTGACGTTGATGGGTCTTGCTCTGTGTGCTTGCCAACGATGTTCCTGCATCATACTCCCCTTCAAAAACATTCATGGAATCCTATCCATGAGCTCCTGTACTTATTTTCCATGCTTCTGGATAGAAGATTCATTTTCCCAATTGGCATCTTCTATTGGGTTCCCCTTCCACTTGATTAGATACTCAAAATAGGTCTTCCTCCTGGTCTTCTTGTCAATCCTCTAATCAACAATTTTCTCCATCCGTGGCTATTCTGCTGTGGGCATTTGGTTTTCCCACTGGATCTTCACTTGATCTTCTGATCTCTCTACATCATCTTTCCTGTAAGGGTACAAGTCTACAACATTGAATATGGGCGATATGCCAACATCATCTGGTAACTCAATCTCATAGTTGTTTTCATCAAACTTCTTCAAGATCTTACATGGTCCTATCTTCTTCATCTTCAACTTGTTATATGTTCCTCTAGGGAACCTCTCTTTCCTAACATGTGCCAGAACCTAATCTCCCACTTAAAATTGAAGTTTTCTACGATGTTGATCATCCCTGCACTTGTACTCCTGGTTAGAACTCTCCAACTTTCCTCTGATCTGGCTATGGAGCCTTTGCATTTCTACAGCAAAATATTCTTCTCTAGCACTCTTGATATTTCTCTGTTCAAAGTCTCTCAACTCAAATACTCCTCTGGGTTGCATTCCATACAATATTTGGAATGGTCTCTTTCCAGTGCTCATGTTTGGTGATTCATTGTATGCAAATTATTCTTGCGGTAGAATCTGATCCCACTGATCATGGTGTTCAGTGACCAAACTCCTCAAAAATTTTCCCAAACTTATGTTTACCACCTCAGTCTTTCCATTTGTCTGAGGATGATAAGTTGAGCTGAAGGACAAATTTGTCCCCAACTTCTTCCATAGCGTTCTCCAAAAGTGACCAATAAATTTTGTGTCTCTATCTGAGACAATGCTTCTAGGTAGGTCGTGAAGTATTACAACTTCTTTGAAAAACAAATTTGAAACATGTGTTGCATCACTGGTCTTCTGGCATGGGATAAAATGTACTATCTTTGAAAATCTATCCACCACCACAAATATGGAATCAAATCCTCTTTGTGTTCTTGGCAATCCCAAAACAAAATCCATGCTTATTGCATCCCAAGTCCTCTCTGGTATTGGAAATGGTTGATACAATCCAGTGTTCTGGCTCTTTCCTTTTGCATGTTGGCATATTCTACAATTGTTCACAAACTTTATCACTTATGTTCTCATACCTGGCCAATAATATAAACTGCACAACTATGCAAACATTTTATCATGGCTGAAATGTACAGCATATCCTCCACTATGTTTTTCTTTCAAAAGATTATCCCTCATTGAGCATTTTGGTATGAACAATTGATTCTCTTTGAACAATAATCCCTCTTGAATCATGTACTCTATCCATTGGCTTCTATCTCTTAGCACATGGTTCTCACATGCATCATATCCTTCCTTGAAATCTTTATCATCACAATACATGTCCTTAAGGTGTTCAAACCCCAAGGTCTTCACTTGAAATTCCTGTAGAATTAAACATCTCCTGTTGAATACATCAACAACCTTGATAGAATTCCCAACAATATGTTTTATGAAAAAAGTAAAATTCTTCATAAACTCAACCCATTTTGCATGCCTCTGATTCAATTGTTCCTTCCTCATTATGAATTGTAAAGCCTGGTTATCGCTATACAAGACAAATTCATGTGGGACAATATAATGTCTCCATTTCTTCAAGGCTTGAATTATGGCATAAAACACCTTGTCATATGTGGAATATTTCCTCTTGGTCTCATCCAGCTTCTCACTGAAATACGCAACAGGTCTATTGTCCTAGCACAAGATTGCTCCAATTGCAACTCCACTTGTGTCACATCTCACCTAGAATGTCTTTTCAAAGTTTGACAAGACTAGAATTGGTCATTCTATTATTTTCTCCTTCATTATATTGAAGCTCTTTTCAGCATCCTATGTCCATTTAAAAGATTTGTGTTTCTTCTTCACCTTATCCATCATTGACGCACAAATTCCACTGAAGTCTCTAATGAACTTCCTATAGAAGCTCACTAATCCATGGAGGCTTCTTACCTCGAACATACTCCTTGGTGATGACCATTCTTTGATTTATTTCACCTTCTCTCGATCCATCTTCAGTTCGTTTAAAGGGATCACAAAACCCAAGTAAATGAGTTATGTCTTCATAAAAGAGGACTTCTTTAGATTTATCAACATCTTCTCCTACTATAGTCTCCTCATCACTAATGTTAGGTGCCTCAAATGATCCTCTTTAGTCTTGCTAAAGATCATTTTATCATCCAGATATACAACCACAAACTTGCCAATGACGTATTTCAGTATTTCATTCATTAGTCTCATAAAAGTACTCGGGGCATTTGTTAAACCAAATGGAATAACAAGCCACTCATACAAACATTCATTTGTATTAAAGGTTGTTTTCCACTCATCACCTTCTCTCATTCTGATCTGGTGATATCCACTTTTCAAATCTATTTTGGAAAAGAAATTTGCTCCACTTAATCAATCCATTAAATTATCCATTCTAGGTGTTATCTCCTCAAATAACACAGTCAAATTTGTTTATTTTAGGTGATAGGAAGTCATTGAAAAATACATTTCTAAATTTTTTAAGGTTCATTTTTTAGAGCCTTAGGTTTGTAATAAAGTTTTTAAAAAATTTGATTTGGTTTTCCCTTCAAAAAATTCAAAACTCAGGTTTCAATAGCTAAGCGCCTTTCCAAAAGGGCTTCTAAGCCACCAAAAGTGCAAAAATTATGCGTTTTTACTAGGTTGATTCATCATTTTCAAACGATGATTTTGAACAACTGGAAGATCATTTTAAGAAATGGTCAGAGGTTTTTGTGCCTAACATATCAAATACCAATAACCTCTCTCAATTTTCTGACAGGTGTCATATATTGGAAGAATCGAATTCATCTCTGAGCCCTAATTTTCGGATCTCAAAATTTACTTGTTTGACACATGTTTTTGAAATGAAGATCATGGGAAAATAAAAACGAATCTGAAATAAATGAGAAAAAAAATTTCTCACAACAAAACGATCCACAAAAACCTCTCTCAATTTTCCAAACTCTATTTTTATTTGAGAGATATGGGTGAATATTTGAGAGGAATATTTCCAGAATTTTTGGTGGCTTAGGCAAACATTTCAACTATTCATTAGCCATCGAAAGCACAGACATGGCAGAGAGGTCATATTTTTGCCCAGATCTAACTTTTTCTCAGCCAAACATCTCGAGAATGGTTTCTTAAGATGCATGATAATTAAATACATCATATTTAAGGTTTTGTCTTGATATATGAGGTGTTTTAGATGGTGGCAAAATGGAAATAACCACCTATTTTCTGGACACAGAAAACAGTTTTTGGCTAAAAATAACAAATTCAACCCATTTGGTTTTCTATGGATATTCAATAGCCTTGGAAGGTTTTATACACTTGGAAAATATTTTGAAGGAGATAAAGATCATAAAAGATAAGGAGTTGACCTAGTTTTTAGGATCTCTTCTTATTCTTTTGTGATAGTTTTTGACTGTCTATTTTAAGTAAATTTGATCCTACTTTTTAGGTTCTAAATTTCTCATGTAAAAGCTATAAAGCCATAGACTATTGATGTAACAATGAAGGGGAAATTCAGTCTGTGAGGCCGAAGGTTCGATTTTGGATTCACTATGCTACTACTGTAATAGAGACTTATTATTAAATATATTCAGGCCTATAAGCTTCTTTCATTGATGTGATCAGATCTCTTCTTTCCTATCTGTCTATACTTAAGAGTGAATGTTATTCTCTGTCTATGCTTATATGATCCTCAGGTGACTCTCATCTCACTATTTGATTGCTAAGCAAAGAATCATAAATGGCTATCCTAGTTTTTGTACCCATCATACTTATTGTTTTATATATGTGTGATCTGGTTAGGTGATTAACTTATGATCTATTTGATAAACAAATTGTCTAATTTCATCTCTTGAGAGCCTTATATTGTTTGAATATCACTAAACAGTCTTCAATAAAACGGTCCAATTAGTAGATATTCATCTTGATCCAACCCCATACCCATCATTGACTTAATCATTGAGAGAATTAGTTAAGTTACTAGTCATCTTCGAGCTCAACCTAGAAGAGTTTCCTGGAGTGGTAACAAATTGGCGCCATTGTCGAGGAGAGGAGATTGAACCTCAGCTTCCCTAGGAGATGACATAGTTCTATCTTTTGATGATAGACAAAGGTTGGACATCATATTGGTTTTAATCTTCTATTTGGGGACTCCATGAAGGACGAATTCAATGGTGACTCCACCATCTTCAAATGTCAAAGGCATTTGTTGCTCTTTTGGCTAGGAGGTTTGCACCTCTTAACTTTTCTGCAATTCCTGGTTTCCCACATCCAGTACCGTTTATGGATATTTGGGGAGACTACCTTCCATGGTTCAGAGAAGTGAAAGAGGATAATCCTTCATATCACCTCATCAGATTTCATCAATGCATGGCTCAGTTACATAAACATGATGAAGATGTGCTCATGAAGTTGTTTTTCTATTCATTGGAGGGTGATGCATGTAAGTGGTATTTCTCATTAACTCCTTCTAGTATTTCATCTTTGAAAGAGTTTCACAGAGTATTCCATGAGCATTGCAAAAGGTATTTTTCTCAGGAACTTTTGTTTGAGCATTGTTGTGAGGAGTTTCATTTAGATATTCAGCATATTGTTTCTTCTAGTAGGGAGGATGAAAGTGGATATATCAATGAAGATATATATATGGATGAAGTTCAAGTTCTTTTTATTACTACTTCTCATGAAGAAGATCTACCAGATAATATTGATGATTTCATTACTGAGGATGCTTTAGATGAACGTGTTGATTCAAATCTAGATGAACAAGATGATAATGATAAGGAAAGAGGAGATGTTTTTTTAGATCTGTTTCAAAGCCATACTGCTGATAATTCTATGCAGAAAACTTCATCTTTTCCATTTGGATTCTATCTTGATGTTCCCATATGTGATGAATATGATAAAGGGGAGCAAAAAGGATTAGATCAGAAATTGATGATGCCTTTTTCTCTGTCAGTTGTTGAGAAACCATATTTGTACGTGTTTAAAGATCCAGTTTCAGCCTTGATGGAATCATATATTTCAAATCAATTGAAAATTTTAAACTTCATTATCCCACCAACACTCCTGGGTGAGTTTTCTTTCTTGAAGAATTTTTTATCATTGCTAATATGTTTTAGAAATTGTCTAATGATGAGTGATAGAGACATGCTCATCTCATTTTTGAAATTTCTTGAATGGTTACTGTGGAAGTTCGCCTTTACTTAACCAAATTTCATATTTAGTTAGAAGTAGGAGTAGGCAGCTGAATAAGCTCTTCATATGAGCAAATAGATTGCTTTCAGTTTTCTTAAATAAGAAAAGCTTCCTGGGGACTTGCATGTTATGCTACCCTTTCTCGAGACAATGGCCTTGTGCCCATTTTGGAGACAAAGAGTCTACTGGATGGAGACCATTTCATTGATAAAAACCTTGAAGTGGCAGAGAAAGTCTGGACTGAGGTTTTCTTCTACTTGGCAGAGAACAATGTGTTATTCGAAGGAATTTTGTTAAAACCTAGTATGTTGACTCATGATGCTGAGCACAAGGAGAAAGCAATCCCACAACAGGTTGCACATCACACTCTTGAAATTCTTAGGAGGATGGTGCCATGAGCATGGAAGTCCAATGGCATCTACAAGATTTTTTTTCTTAACGGTGGAATAATAATTGTTTTTGGGTTTTGATCAAAATTTTCAAACAGAAATAATGAGCATTTTATGCAGGCATGAAGAACTTGAAGGTAGCTACTAGAATCTACAGAAGAAAAGTGTTGAATTAACTCAAATGCCGAGCATATTTTCCATATTTTCCAGGTATCATCGCCAACAAGAAGAGAAAGGGGAATGAAAAGTTCAATCAAAGAATCTGCAAAAGATTGGAGTATTAACACACAGGACATCTGATCAACTCAAAGAAAAAGGGCATTCTCTTACTACATATAAATGTGTTGATTGAATTAGAGATCTGATGATATGAAAACATATAAGCTCGATGTTGTCCAACAATGGTGAGGCAGAAAGAAATGCATTTCTGCAATTTTGAAATCCCGCCTTTTTGGTGGCTATTTCAGTTTGCACAACTGTCCTTAGCCACCGAAAGCAAATCTTTCGGTGGCTTACATGTTAGAATTTTGGCTCTCCTAGCCACTGAAAGCACAGATTAGGGCAGAATGCTACTATTTTTGCACAGATCTGAGTTCCCTTGATCCAAATGCCATGAGGACAGTTCCAAATGATAGATAATAATTAAAGTCATCATTATCAAGGTTTTTATTTTTATTTTGGAGGTGCTTAGTCAAGGTGGATCTCAAACAAGTCATAATAGCAGTGTTAGTTCTAGTCAAGTGCCACCCCCACCTATTCATCCAATGCATGGATTTTTCAACCTATAATTTTCCTCCCATACCTCTTACTAATCCATATGTAACATTATAAATGGATATGACTTGACAAGTGGATATCTGAAGCTTGGTGGTACAACTTTTGGAAATGGTTACAGCAGGTTGCAGCAGAGCATGAGGAAACTGTAGCAGAGCCATATCTTCAAGGAGCAGTCCCAACTAGAAAACAAATGACAGAGTATGTAGATTTTCCTTCACCTACACCTAAGGAAGAGAAGCGGTTGCAAGATGATGCGGCATCAACCAACAAGCCCAAATTGTCAAAAATCAATCAAATGATAAGACAAGCATATGATCTTGGACTCCTTGACAGAGAAGTTAAGACTAGTAATCAAACTTTGACAGAAAAAGATATTGAGTTGTATGATTCTCACCAAAGGATTACTAAACAATATGCTAAGCCGGAGAAAAGGAACCAAATTTTGATACTAGGTTGTACAGGAAGATCAGGCTACTAAGAATCAAAATGATGCCTCCAAGACCTAAGGCACATATTGCTCTGTAAACCCTAGCAGAAGAAACCACTAATCTTGTTGATAATCTAGGGGCAGATATCAACTCTGTTGATAACCCAGACTCCACTCAGGTTGCTAAAGCCTCAAAGGAGCAGAAGTGAAGATCAGAAGATGGAAGGAAATACATTTTTGCAATTTTGAAAGCTAGTTTCAAAACAGATCTTTCAGTGGCTTAGGAAGTCTTTCACAGTTGTCTTTAGCTACCAAAATCAGAGATTTTGGTAGCTTACAGGTTAGAATTTTGTCTCTCCTAGCCACCGAAAGCATAGAATAGGGTAGAATGCTACAATTTTTGCACAGATCTAAGTGTTGTTGTTCCAGTTGACATGAGAAAGGTTCCAAAGTGATGATCATAATTTAGAGCATCAGTTTTATTGCTCTGTTTCAGTTTTGGGGGTGTCAACAACGTGAGGAAAATAAAACTTCTTATCTATTTTTGGCAAAAGATGACTGGTTTTTCAGGGTGGCATTTTCGACCTCATCCATCAACATCTGAAGATCACTACAACTGTCTAAGACTATGAAGACTTTCAAGGCTACAAGTTTGAAGGGGATCATTTCTAAAGGCCAAGCGACTCCTTAGCCCAATGGTAAATGCTATAGGTAAGTTACAGGTTTGCAGAAGATCAGTTGCATAGGAAAAATGAATCCATAGCCCAACAGGAAAGGAATTGGAGTTGAGGTTCTTGAAACCTCATAGGGAGGCTTTCATCCCCAGAAGGAGCCAGATGTTTTCTCCTCAAATAACATAGTCAAATTTGTTTATTTTAGGTGATAGGAAGTCATTGAAAAATACATTTCTAAATTTTTTAAGGTTCATTTTTTAGAGCCTTAGGTTTGTAATAAAGTTTAAAAAAAAATTGATTTGGTTTTCCCTTCAAAAAGTCAAAACTCAAGTTTCGGTAGCTAGGCGTCTTTCCAAAAGGGCTTCTAAGCCACCGAAAGTGCAGAAATTTTGCGTTTTTACTGGGTTGAGTCATCATTTTCAAACGATGTGTTTGAGAAACTGGAAGATCATTTTCAGAAACGGTCATATATTTTTGTGCCTAACATATCAAATACCAATAAACTCTCTCAATTTTCCTACAGGTTTCATATATTGGGAGAATCGAATTCATCTCTGAGCCCTAATTTTTGGATCTCAGAATTTACCTGTTTGAGACATGTTTTTGAAATGAATATCACGGGAAAATAAAAAACGAATCTCAAATAACTGAGAGAGGTTTTTTCTCAAAACAAACCGGTATACAAAAACCTCTCTTAGTTTTCCAAAATCTATTTTTATTTGAGATATATAGATGAATCTTTGAGAGGAATATTTCCAAAATTTTCGGTGTCTTAGGCGAACATTTCAACTATTCATTAGCCACCGAAAGCACAGACATGGCAGAGAGGTCGTATTTTTGCCTAGATCTAACTTTTTCTCAGCCAAACATATCGAGAATGGTTTCTTAAGATGCATGATAATTAAATACATTAGATTTAAGGTTTTGTCCTGATGTATGAGGTGTTTTAGATGGTGGAAAAATGGAAATAACCACCTATTTTCTGGACATAGAAAACAACTTTTGGCTAAAAATAGAAAATTTGACCCATCTGGTTTTCTATGGACATTCAACAACCTTGGAAGGTTTTCTACACTTGGAAAATATTTTGAAGGAGATAAAGATCATAAAAGATAAGTATTTGACCTAGTTTTTAGGATCTCTTCCTATTCTTTTGTGACAGTTTTGTACTTTCTATTTTAAGTAAATCTGATCCTACTTTTCAGGATCTAGATTTCTCATGTAAAGGCTATAAAGACATAGAATACTTATGTAACAATGGAGGGGAAATTCATTCCTTGAGGCTGAAGGTTCGATTTTGGATTCACTATGTTGCTACTGTAATAGAGACTTATTCTTAAATATATTCAGGCCTATAAGCTTCTTTCATTGATGTGATCAGATCTCTTCTTTCCTATCTGTCTATACTTATGAGTGAATGTCATTGTTTGTCTATGCTTATATTATCCTCAGGTGACTGTCATCTCACTATTTGATTGCTAAGAAAAGAATCATAAGTGGTTATCCTAGTTTCAGGACCCATCATACTTATTGTTTTATATATGTGTGATCTGGTTAGGTGATTAGCTTCTATTCTATTTGATAAACAACTTGTCTGATTTCATCTCTTGAGAGACTTATACTGTTTGAATATCACTAGACAGTCTTCAATAAAATGGTCCAGTTAGTAGATATTCATCTTGATCCAAACCCATACCCATCATTGAGTTAATCATTGAGAGAATTAGTTAAGTTACCAGGCATCTTCAAGCTCAACCTAGAATAGTTTCCTGGAGTGATAACACTAAGTAAAGGAAATCTATACATAATGGTGATCTTCTTAATGGATCTTGAGTATGTACACATTCTCCATCCTCCATCATTCTTTGGAATCAATACAGTTGGTACTGCACATTGACTCAATCTCTCTTTGACCAAACCCTTGTCTAACAATTCCTCGACTTGGTTCGTCACTTCCTCATTCTCCCTAGGTGTCAATTTGTATGCTTCTTTGTTTGGCAGACTTGCTCCTGGTATTAAGTCAATATGGTGACTAATACTTTTAATGGGTGGCAATGAGTTATTCAGCTCATCCACTATTATGTCAGCAAAATTATCCAACAATTCCTGAACCTCTTCAGGAAAACCTTCCATTGAAGTACTTGTAAGGATAACTCTAGGCTTCCTTACCACAACAAATTGCATCTCATGTTCTTCCTTGAATTCCTTCAGGATTTATTTCCCTCTCATGAGAACTATGTTTGTGTTGGCCTCCTCTTTCACTCTCTTCATCTCTATTGGTAGCAACATGTGTGTCCTACCATTCTTCTCTAATGTGTATTTTGTTTTTCTCCCGTCGTGAATGACATTCCTGTCAAACTTCCATGGTATTCCCAACAAAATATGACATACATCCATGGGAATTACATCACACAAAATTTCATCTCTATATCCTACTATCTTAAATTCAACCAAGCATTGTTTAATAACCATTACCTAGTGTCCTTTCTGCAACCATGATACTTTGTATGGCTTCGAGTGTGCAGTTGTCTCCAGCTCTAATTTCTCCACCATCTTCATGGATACTAAGTTTCCAGTGCTCCCTGTGTCGATTATCACTTGCATACTCTGTCTTTATTCTTGCAAGTTGTTCTGAAGAGACCATTTCTCTACACCATTCTTTCAATTTTTTCCTCTGGTTTTAAGAGAACTTTCCTCAACATTAGGGATCTTGCATCCTCTACTCCTTCTACCTCAACATATATTATTTTTTCTTCTGAGATGTGAGATTCACCTCCTCCTTCTTTCTTTTTCTCAGGACACTCCCAAGACATGTGTCTTGTCTTTCCATAAGCATAACATCTTACGTCTCCTCTTCCTCTTCTTCCTCTTCCTCTAGAAGAATTTCTTCCACCACCCTGTCTCTCTCGGGAACTTCCTCCTCTTTTCGAGTGACTATGTGGTTTATCAGCCTCATCCTTAGACTGATGTGTTTTTTCACAGGTAAATCCCTTTCTTTTTCTTGGGATAGAGCTTTTACCTCTTCCTCGTTGGCTTTATTTCCTGGCCAACTTTTCCTCTTCTTTCAGCGCAAACTACTAAGAATCCTCCACTGTACTTACTAAAATCATACTGAGCTCATACTGGATTTCATATCTCAGGCCATTCATATACCTGGAAAAAAATTGTTCATCTCTCTCTCTTTGCCCAGTTTTGATGTTCAACCTATAGAACTCCTCTGTATACTTCTTAACTATCATCCCTTTCTGTCTCAGGTTCTACATTTTCCTAAATAGATTGATCTGATAATCCTTGGGCATGAAATTAGCCTTCAACTTGGCTACCATTCTTTCCCAACTGTTTATATTTTTTTTTCCTTTGCTTCTCCTTTCACCCTACAGTTCATCCCACCACAGGTTTACATGTCCTTTTAGCCTAGTGACAGCCTGTTTCACCTTTCTCTCTTCATTGACATATTCATAGTCAAAATGCTTGTCCATGGACCTTATCCAATCAAACATATCCTCAGCATCTAAATTTCCTTTATACATTGGGACCTCTATCTTGGCTCTGCCTCCCAATCTAGCAACTGCTCTCAAAGCGTTCCTCAGCAACATCCTCTCCTACAGCTTCTTCGATGACATTCTCACCCACTGCCTCTTCTCTCTCTGCATCGTTGATGTCTCTAGCATCAGGTGCTCATATTTGCGCTACCTCCATTGCCTCTAATCTTGCACAAAGTTCTTGCATCTCCCTTTCTACATCTTGATTGGCTAAAGGTTTCTCTCCTCATCTTCTTGGTGGCATTGTGTTGACTGTCTATCACACACAGAGTACAACTTCAATTTCTCTTGTCTCTTCTCCTTTTCCTATTGTCTACAAGAAAAAATTCAACCTCTGATACCCCTTGATGGTATCATATTATATCCTTCTCTTCTTCCTGCTATCTACAGACAGAAACTCGCTCTAATACCACTTGATGTAGTCCCACCTTCTCTCCTAATGGTTGCGTGATCTCCTGGTCTAGGATCGATCAATAAACTGGGTCTGATTGACTCTTTAGGTCCCTGCTAGATCCCAAACCCACTTACACAGGTCCTTTCCCTGAATGCGTAGGTCGTATGAGACCCGCAGCTTCTCTCCCAAACGTTGTTTGAAATTCAACACCAAATGGGTGCTAGCTTATTTCTGTTAAGACCTTCCACCCTTATGACCACTGGCAGTGACCATGCACTTGAATGAAAGGCGCATCACGATCTCACGTTTCGTTACTCTGAGAGCATTGGTACCTCCGTTGAGCCGATGGATGAAATCACGATTACCTGATATCTACGGTCCAGATCTTCCCTTGATCGACAACTACGATCAAATCAGTGTTTCATGTTTCGCGACTTTGGAGTTTCCTTGCCTTCATTCTCCCGATAGCCAAAAAAGCAATGAATCTGGATCGAAGGTCCAGATCTCTCCTTAAATCTTATGGTCATGATGATTTCGAGACTTTTCATTTCACGAAGTCGAAAGACTTATAATATCTAATCCTCCAATCCCTGAAATGTCGATACTTCACACTGGACAATCAATGGTCTAGATCTCTCTTGGATCCAATAGCTCATTTCAAGTCACGTATTTAGGCTTTGCGATTTCTTAGTGCTCCACCCTTTGAATTCTCCTTAATGTGAGTTAGAGAAATGATGATCATTCGCCATGCATCCCACAAGTTGATGGACGGTTCCAATATTCTAGCTTTTAGATCGAACGGTTGAGATATTTTCCCCCTGATGCTTACACTAGCTTCCAAACTAGAAGATTTTTATTTTGGATGTTCAAAGGTTCCGAATGTTTGCTCCTTCAATGAGTCTGATTCATGGATCTCTTTAACACTATGAAAAGTGTTACTCCTCCTGAGCTTGGTCTCGTGAAGACTTTGATTTCCCATGCACTCCTTGCGTTTCATGGATTTCAATAACTTAGATCCTCAGGATTTATCGAAGAGAAATTCCTCTCACCCTCCTAGAGTTCTCCTTTACTGGTTCTTCGAATTCTTGCAAAGCCTCTTCGACACTTAGTCAATTCTCGGATCTGTGCACTCCTTGCACCAGATCTTTATGTAAGGTTTTGGATTCTTGGGGATGATTGTGCACTCCTTGCACCAGTCTATTTGCACTCCTTGCAAAGGGAAAGTTTCATTTTATCTCTTTTGAGATTTAGAACCGAAACATAGTCCTTCAGCACACTCCTTGCATTCTATGTGCACACGTTGCACTACTTCAACAGAAGAGAAACAATTGAAACTTATCCTAACACTCACAGTTCCATCTATTCATAATGAGATTATTTCATTCTCTCATGAAAACACAATACAGAGAATTTCAAAATAATGTCCACAGGCTGTGTTGGATCAAATTTCATCTATTCTATTCATAAGTGAAAATGACTACAACTGAAATAAAAAAAAACAGCAACTGAAAACTCCCATTTCCTGCTAACTTGCAGATAACATCTACCCTGCAGCCAACCTCATTTGGGCATACAAAACCTCTATATATCATAGGGCTCTTAGGGTTTCCCCCTTAACTACGTGTCTACCCTAAGAATATCCTATGTCTATCTTGGATCAGTCACATTCCAGAGTCATAATGAAAACTCCTGCTCCAATTGCAATTATCTAAACGTGGATCAAAGGGTAATTTAGGCTCTTTGTTCAAGCATGCCTCAAAAGATAAATTCTGACGCTGAATGAAGGAAGATTTCAAATATCTGTTGCAATTGTCGGTGTTGGATCTTGTATAGATTCCTTGATGTTGATGGGTCTTTCTCTACATGGTTTCCAACGATGCTCCTGCATCATGTACTTCATGTATTCTTTATTCATATCTATTTCTCTCTAAATAGGAACGTATTTTCGAACCTGGGATTCACTGCGCAACGCCCTGTATTCATACCATTTAGACAAACTGTCTTTCCTCTAAGTGAACTTTGAATTCATCCTCAACAGTGCTTTGAGTTGCTTCATGTGTTTTCCCCCGCCTCACACAACAATTTTTCACTGAAGATTGTTGCTCGCGTAGCCTTTATCCTCTCAAGTTCAATCACCGAGTCATTTGTTTCTATTGTTTTCTCGAACCAACTCCATATCCCAAGGTCTTACTCTCTTGGGCCAATGTAACCAGAATTTATTACTCAAATGTTTTAAATCTAGCTGATAGCTCACATCCATATCCTGTGACAAGACAAAGTCTCCTGAGAGAGCCCTCTCCAGGTTCGAAAGGCTAGTTTCGGATCTCAAAGTTGGTTTGTAGGTTTCCTTTGTCATTTGTTTCTCAGTCGAACGAAGTTTACAGAGCGCTAAAAAAATTGATAAAAGATAAGAGAAAATAAAGAAATGAATGTTACAATAAAAAAAATGAAGTAAACATAAAACAAAGATAGACACACAATAATTAGTAATTAATGTCAATTTTCATCATAAATATCACAACTAAATTTAAACCTGCATTTTTGATCCAACATATTTTCATCAAAATGACTTATTAAAGAATTGTATTAAATGAGCATAAAATGAATTGCACCATAAAGAAGGAGAAGTTCAATAATATAGAGACATAAGCATCAAATTTGAACACAAAAAACTTGATAACGGAGTTCATCCCTGATGGAGTACGTCTCGAGGTCCGACTCTCAAATCGGTATGCCTTTTTATTAGCTCAACAAAAAAATTTGGAAAAATACATAAGTATACCTCATTCTGGAATTAAGCTACAGAATTTTAGCTCAAATCAGAAAACATACAACACCATTGAATTCATGGCGTTGAATTACCCAAAAATGACTGTCTCCACTCTTCAATCTGACTCTGGCACTCCCAGGCCCATGAGAAATATCATCTTGGTTTTCGTTCCTACAACCTACAATTAATTCTATGTATTTACCTCATAAATCGTGGCCAATCGTACCACCAACACTATTAAATTTGAACGTTTTTGTGACGAAGTAGAGACGAATTTTCGTCGTCATAGAGTTGTTTTTGCGACCAATATGATTTTGTTTTTCGTCGGAATCCATTCATCGGTCTAGAAACCACACATGAATCTTCGTCGGTCTAGTGACCGGGAAAAGAAGCCTATTCACAATAGGGAAAAGTTCAGCTAGTGACGAATGTTAGTTGGTCGAATGACTAATATTAGTCGCAAGAGTGACCAAGACAATCATGTAAAACTTAGTCAATAAACCACTATTAGTCGATAGAACGATGAATCTTAGTCGCTAGAGTGACCAAACCATGAGTTAAAAAGGTCAAACGAAGGAGGATCAGTTAGTCGCTAGAATGACCAAGTGACCTAGTTTGCGACCAAATGGCAATACAAGCGACTAACATGTTGGTCACTCGATTGACTAACAGGTTGGTCACTCTAGTGACTAACATGTTGTTGTTTGCAACCAATTGTCAATACTAGAGACGGACATATTATTCGCTAAAGTGAGCAATGTTGGGGTTTTTTTTTAAAAACAATTATGCCATTCACACAGGATCTTAACTAAATTTGATAACATGTATTTAAGTGTGTTCAATCATGATGGTCATGTAATTGTAGGATCTTAACTAAACCTTGATTTCAAAATGGGTTGGATGATATGGTGGAACCATGTGAAAGGATAACTTGATCAAACAATGCAATAAATTAGACAAATTGACAATATGTAAGTTGATAGAGTGAATACCATGTTTGAGGAACTCAATGTGTAGGTCTTCCTCATATGTAACTCTATTGTTATTGATCACATGAAAAACTCTCTTGATGTCTCCAAAAGAAAATGTATGGCATCATGTAGGGCTATGGGAAATTTGTATGGAGCAAGGGATAAAATGAATTATTGATATATATCTTGTGGGAGGGAAACCTGTCTGGGTAAAAAGGTGCACTAGAAGACTCTATGTCAATTGCAGAGGGCTTCAAGAGGCTCATGTCTCCTAATGGAAACGGAACCATATTTTTTTATGATAGAGGAGATGCTAGCAATATTTCTAAAGGTGAGGAATAAAGAAAGGGACATGCTAAAGAGACTCTTCTTAGTTGTTACAAATGAATTGGTGACCATTGATCTTATAAATCATCTGAACTAAATTTATGGTACATTTGTCAATTTTAGAGAAAGGCATACAAACAAAGAACATTGTTAATTTCAGATCAAATCCCTTCAAATAGGAAAATTGATAAAAGGAACATGTAAATAGGAAAGAATAAACATTAATACAAAGGCATACAAACAAATAACATTGTTAATTTTAGATCTAGTCCCTTCAAATAGGAAAATTAAGATGTAGATAGGAAAGCGTAAAGATTAATAATAAAATGTTGATAGAAAAGTGCATGGATTGACGATAGAAATTTCTATCACCCTTGTAAAATCAGGGACATAAACATGCCTTTAGCTAAGCATTCATCTTGGGGTCACAATTCTTCTTTAAGGTAATGTTAGAAGGCGAGTTAAGGGGATAAAAGTGAAACACTCCTTGTTGGGAAGCATACATACATGGATATGCACCGAAGTGCACTACCGGAATATTTAATTGTGAATGAATAGGTCTTTTTATGAAGCATACACCAAAGTATGCTACTAGAATATGCCAATAAACCAAAGTATGTTGAACACTTTGTCATTTTTTTAATGTGAAATGTGAAGATATGATTTGTTGGTTGTATTTTAAGTATATGTTTCTTTAATGTAAGAGGAATTGTTTAGTATCTTGACAAAGTAACAAACATGCTAGTTTATATTTACCTATCTATATATCTATATAGTAGAATATGATATAAAAGTGGAATTTCATTTTCTATTTTTTTTTTATGGATTGTTATTATAATTCTTTTTTATGTGATAGGTGTCAATTGATGTTATTCATTGCAGCTTGTTTAAAATTCTTAAGAAGATAAATGGATTTGTAACTCATGTTTATGGAAACTAGTGAGTAAGTATGTTGTGGGTGTTTTTGAAATTGGAAAATGGGGAATGATTGTTCACAATAGATTGAGTACATCTATT
>SNQJ01S0011130.1:2047-61854 GCA_010110895.2 Picea sitchensis
CTTGGTGTGGTAGTGTACCACTAGATTGTAGTTATGTACTACTATGGATAGACACAGTTGTGTTCTATTTTGTTTCGATTGCCTTGAAGACTATCAACAATATTGGAAATGATTATCAGTTAGATGGATAATCAAAGGACAAAGATTTCCTAGACAGAAAATGGTTCAGAGAATTTACTCTTCTACATTAGAAGAATGGTTCTTGTATCACTCTATGGAGTGAGCATCATGTCTGATTACTTAGATAGAGTATGGTTTCGAGACATGATGCAGCTCATGAAACTGATGATGATGATGGTGCTCATGATCTAGTCATGATATAGTCTATACAACTATGTTGATGCTACCAGGTGAATGGTATGTTTTTTTGCTCAAGACCATTACCTGTAATACCTCCCTAGCTAGGAGGGAGTGTTGATATTTTGGTAGCTGCGGGAGGTATTTACCTCCACGTGTAAAACCTGACGAGGATAGAATACTCCGGGAAGAAAGAAGAAACCCTAATGAGTTGGATAATAACCCTAGAAGACTTGTCGGCTCAAGAAGATAATTTATATTAGGTTATTAGCCTCCAAGAGAAGAAGTCGGCCAGAAATAATAATATATATTAAACAGACAGATACCCAGAATGAGAAGTCATCCCAGGAAGTTAGCTGGAATTAGTATAAATGTAGGAGGGTAGTTCTCATTCTGGAAAGCAGTCTCAGAATTGCAGAGAAACAACTTGTGTGCACTGCAGTGCCCAGTCTTGTGCACAGGTTTGAGGAGAGTTGCCATTGTAGCTGCTGCATATAGCAGATCACGTTTGGCTTGGACTATCTCTTGGTTAGGGTTTGGACTATCTGGTTAGCTCTTTTTGGTGCACTATCCTTGGGGAAAGGTGCGCTACCCTTTGTTTGGCTATCTAGCCTAGGGTTTTCTTCCAGAGTGATTATCTGTCAAGGTTAAGGTGCTCGGAGGGTGGATTTGGCCTATGGTTGGGTGACAATAGAGATATTGTCAATGGTAAAATGAGCACAATCCTTCATATTCTAACACTTTCTAGACCGTCAGATCTGGGAGAGTTGCATGGTGGTTAGTCGTGGGTTCCTTTGGAACTTCACGAATCATAGGATTTGGAGTGTTGAGGAGTGAAAATCGTTGAAGTATAAAGTCCCGAAGAGATCCTAGCCATTGATTTGAAGGCGGATACATGGCAGCGGATAAGCGATTTCGGAGAGAAGAGCTTCGGAGAAATTGTGGAGTACAAAGAGAAATCTTCACGAAGAGTGAAGTATATCTGAATTGTGGATCCAGAAGAACACGTGGTGGAGATCTGCATGCTTCGGAGGAAATCACTTCGGCGAAAAGTGGAGTTGGTGAAGCCAAAACGCCCGAAGTGTGAAGTAGCGAAGTCCATTGAGGCCGTCGATCTGAGGAAGACATGCATCAATAGATCGTGGACTTTGGAGAAAAGAGAACTTCAGAGAAAAGTGAGGGCGAAGTGTGAAAAAGTCCCGAAGTTCAAAGTAGAGAAGTAAATTATGGCCGTCGATCTGAGGAGGACACGCATCGTCAGATCGCGGGATACAGAAGTGTGCATCCGGGAAAAAGGTAAGAAGCTAAATCCTAGCTGTCCATTGCGTAGACACGTTGTGTCATCTCTGTCACTTCGGTGATAGAGCACTTCGACGAAAAGTCACTTCGGAGGAAATGGTAAGTGAAGGCATGAAAATTCCCGAAGGCCGAAGTGTCAAATCTCATCTGAGCCATCCGTTGGGACAGGGCATGTGGCGGAAGATTTGCCACTTCGGAGGATTTACACTCCGAGAAAAGGAGCAGTAAGAGGCATTGAATGAAAGTCACTCGAAGCTCCATTAGGTAAGAAATTGAATCCTTGCCGTCAATCTAAGTGGACACATGGTGTCATTTTTTTCACTTCATAGATAGATAACTTTGAGGGAAAATGAGGGGTGAAGTCCCGAAGTGCCAAAGTCCATCGAGACCGTCCGTTGGAAAAGGATGTGTGGCACTCTATCCACAACTTTGCGTGGAAAGTAATTCGGGGGAATAGGACTTTGGAGTGTTTGAAACTCTCGAACGCTGAAGATTCGAAGTAGATCGCAGTCATTGGTTGTCAAAGGAGCGTGGACCATAGATTCGGTCCTGAAGATTTCTCTGATTCAGAGATCAGGGAAAAATGAGCTAGCCATTTGCAAAAGCTCCGAAGCATGAAGTTGCGAAGGGAGATGGCCCACGGTCATAGCCCGTGGTCATATTAGAGAAGGAGTCTAGAATGGGAACTAGCACTCGAAATTTGGTGTTTCCAGAGGCACCCAAGAACGTCTATGCGTGTAACTTGAACCTGAGGGTGAAATCAAAGGGACCTGTGTGTCATTTTTTCAGGGTCTATTGGAGGCCCGAAGAGCAGATCCATCTTAGTGTTCAAAGATCCAAGACCGGGAGGTCAAGCAGCCCCGAGGAGAGGTCAAGAAGCCTCGAGGAGAGAAGGGGGGTTTGCGTCAAGTGTTATCATAGCCTATATAGCTTTTAGGTTCTGTAAGAAACAAGTGAAGGAGGTAAGTGGTTTCAGAAAGCAAAAGTTTTAAGCTCTGTGTGTGGAGGAAAGTTCAGCAAAATGCTACCGAGAAGATGTGCGGAGCCACGTGTAGAAAAATGAGTGGTGGAAAGGGAGATGAGAGAACTTTGTGCAAGGTTAGATTCTATGGAGACAACACAAAGAAAATCACCTGATGTTGGAGACGTCAGTGGTGCAGAAAGAAAAGAAAGGGAAGTTGAAGAAGCTGTAGCAGAGGATGTAGGAGAGGAACACTTGCTGAAAGATGTTGTGAAATTGGGAGCTAGAGCAAAGATAGACATCCCAATTTATGAAGGCAACTTAGATGTTGAAGAATTGCTTGATTGGATACGAGCAATGGAAAATTACTTTGACTATGAAGATGTCGATGAGGAGAAAAAGGTGAAAGATGCTGTCACCAGGTTGAAGGGACATGCAACACTATGGTGGGATGAACTACAGGATGACAGAAGAAGTAAAGGTAAGAAAAAGAACAAGAGTTGGGATAGAATGGTAGCCAAGTTTAAAGATAAATTCATACCCCAGGATTATCGGATAAATCTGTTTAGGAGGTTGTAGAACTTGAGACAGAAAGGAATGATAGTAAAAGAGTACACATAAGAGTTCTATAGGTTAAAAATCATGGCTGGACAGAGAGAGAAAGACAATGAAAAGGTTTCCATGTATATTAATGGCCCGAGATATGAAATCTAGGATGAAATCAACATGATGACAGTAAGGATAGTGGAGGATGCTTATCAGATGACATTGAAGGCAGAAGAAAAGTTGGCCAAGAAGAAGAGTCAACAAAGCCAAGGTAGAAGTCTAAATAGAGATAAGGGAATTGTCCATGATAAGGCATATAAGCCCAAGGTTGAGACTGGAAAACCACATAGTCACTCAGAAAGAGGAGGAATTTCCCGAGGGAGACAGTATGGTGGTATAAATGCTTTTCCTCGAGGAAGAGGAAGAGGCAGAGGAGGAGAGGTGAAGTGTTATGCCTATGGAAAGACATGACACATGTCTTGGGAATGCCCCGAGAGAAAGAAAGAAGGTGAAGCTCACATTTCAAAAGCGGGAAATAGGAATGTTGAGGTAGAAGGCGTAGAAGATGGGAGATCCTTGATGATGAGGAAGGTTCTCTTGAAGCCAGAGAAAGAAGTGGAAAAACCAGTGCAGAGGAATAATTTGTTCAGAACTGCTTGCAATACTAAAGATAGAGTATGCAAGGTGATAATTGACAGTGGGAGCACTAATAACTTAGTATCCATAGAGATGGTGGAGAAATTGGAGCTGGAGACAACTTCACATCCAAGTCCATATAGAGTCTCATGGTTGCAAAAAGGTCACCAGGAAATGGTAACTAAACGATGTCTAGTTGAATTTAAGATAGGAGGATATAGAGATGAGATTTTGTGTGATGTGATTCCCATGGATGTATGTCATGTTTTGTTGGGGAGACCATGACAGTTTGATAGGAATGCCATTCATGATGGGAGAATAAATACTTACACTTTGGAGAAGAATGGTAGGACACACATGTTACTTCCAATAGAGGAAAAGAAGGTGAAGGAAGAATCCAACACAAGTATACTTCTCATGAGTGGGAAGGAAATCCTGAGTGAAGTTAAGAAATAATAGGAGATGTAGTTTGTTGTGGTGAGGAAACCAAGAGTTATCCTTACAAGTACTTCTATGGAGGATTTTCCTAAAGAAATTTAGGAGTTGTTGGAGAATTTTGCTGACATAGTAGTGGATGAGTTACTTAGCTCATTGCCACCTATAAGGGGTATCAACCATCACATTGATCTAATACCAGGAGCAAGTTTGCCGAACAAAGAAGTGTATATATTGACACCTCAAGAGAATGAGGAGGTAAAGAAACAAGTCCAGGATTTGATGGACAAGGGTTTTGTTAGAGAAAGCTTGATTCCATGCATAGTACCAACTGTGTTGAGTCCAAATAAAGATGGAGAATGGAGAATGTGTATAGACTCAAGATCCATAAACAAAATCACAATCAGGTACAAATTTCCTTTGCCAAGGATGGATGACTTAATGGATTGTTTGAGCGGAGCAAGCTATTTTTTAAAGATAGATTTGAAAAGTGGATATCACCAGATAAGGATGAGAGAAGGTGATGAGTGGAAAACAACCTTTAAGACAAATGAGGGGTTGTATGAATGACTTTTTATGCCGTTTGGATTAATAAATGCCCCAAGTAATTTTATGAGATTGATGAATGAGGTATTGAAAGATTTCATTGGTAAGCTTGTGATTGTATATCTGGATGATATATTGGTCTTTAGTAAAACTAAAGAAGAGCATTTGAGGCGCTTAACATTGGTAATGAGAAGATTGTAGAAAGAGAAGCTGCTGATAAATCTAAAGAAGTCCTCTTTTATGAAGGCAGAACTCATTTATTTGGGTTTTGTAATATCTTCAAATGAATTGAATATGGATCTAGAGAAGGTGAGAGCAATCAGAGAATGGCCATTGCCAAGGAGTATATTCGAGATGAGAAACTTCCATGGATTAGAAATTTTCTATCAGAAGTTCAATAGAAATTTCAGTGGAATTTGTACACTGATGCTAGATACAGTGAAGAAGAGACACAAGTCTTTCAAATGGACAGAAAAAGCTGAGAAAGGTTTCAGGATACTAAAGGAGAAGATAATAGAACAACCGATTCTAGTCTTGCCATATTTCGGGAAGATGTTTCAAGTAACATATGATTCTAGTGGAGTTGCAATCAGAGCAGTCTTGAGCCAAGATAATAAACTTGTTGCATATTTCAGTGAGAAATTGAATGATACTAAGAGAAAATACTCCACATATGACAAAGAATTTTATGTAGTAATTCAAGCCTTAAAGAAATGGAGGAACTACCTTGTTCCAAAAGAATTTTCTTTGTATAGTGATAATCAGGCTTTACAATTCATAACCAGATAGGAGAAGCTAAATCAAAGACATGCTAAGTGGATAGAGTTTATGCAAAATTTCACTTTTGTCATTAAACATATTTTTGGTAATGCTAACAAAGTTGTTGATGCATTGAGGAGGAGATGTCTAATTCTGTAGGAATTCCAAGTGAAAACCTTAGGGTTTGAACACCTTAAGGAGATGTATTGTGATGATATAGATTTTAGAGAGGCATATGAAGCATGTGAAAATCCTGTACTCAGAGACAGAAGACAGTGGAAAAAGTATCTTATTCAAGATGGATTGTTGTTTAAATGTTTCCAGTTGTGCATACCAAAGTGTTCAATGAGAGATAATCTGTTGAAAGAAAAACATAGTGGAGGTCTAGCCAGACATTTCGGCCATGACAAGACATTTGCACAGTTGAAAAGTTCATAATTTTGGCCAGGAATGAGAGAAGACGTGAAGAAATTTTTGAACAGATGTAAGATTTTCCATCATGCAAAAGGAAAGAGACAGAACACTGGGTTGTATAAGCCATTGTTTATTCTAGATAAGCCTTGGGATGTAATAAGCATGTATTTTGTGTTGAGATTTCCAAGAACACAAAAGGGAATCGATTCCATTTTTGTTGTAGTTGATAGATTCTCAAATATGGCACAGTTTATCCCATGCCAGAAAACTAATGATGCAACACACATTGCCAATCTGTTTTTCAAGGAAGTTGCGAGACTTCATGTGTTGCCCAAGAGTATTGTTTCAGATAGAGACACTAAATTTGTTGGTCATTTCTGGAGAACATTGTGGAAGAAACTGGGAACATAACTATCCTTTAGTTCTGCATATCACCCTCAAACGGATGGGTAGACTGAGGTGGTAAATTAGAGTTTAGGGAATTTTCTGAGAAGTTTGGTCACTGGACATCATAGTCAGTGGGATAAAATTCTAGCACAAGCATAGTTTGCATACAATGACTCATTAAACAAGAGTACAGGAAAATGTCCATTCTAGATAGTATATGGGATGAAGCTAAGAGGAGTATCAGAGTTGAGAGATCTGGAGCATAGTGAATTCAGAAGCGTTGGAGCATAAGACTTTGCTGCAGAAATGCAAAAGCTTCATAGTCAGATCAAAGAACAGTTGTAGAGTAGCAGTAAATAATACAAGCGCAGAGTTGATCAACATAGGAGAGAACTTCAATTTGAAGTGGGAGATCAAGTTCTAGCATGTCTCAGGAAGGAAAGGTTCCCAAGGGGAACATATAACAAGCTGAAGGTGAAGAAGATAGGACCATGCAAGATCCTAAGGAAATTTGATGCTAATGCTTATGACATAGAGCTGCCAGAGGATGTGGGTATTTCACCCATATTCAACATTTCAGACCTGTATCCTTACATGGAAGATGACACAAAACGGTTAGAAGATTAGAAAGAGATCCAGTGGGAGAAGTAGATGCCTGTAGCAGAAAAGCCGTAGATGGAGAAGATCATAGATCAAAGGACTGGTAAGAAGACCGGGAGAAAGACATATTTTGAGTATTTGGTAAAGTGGAAAGGACACCCAATAGAATATGCCAGTTGGGTAAATGAAGAAGATATCCAGAAGCATGGAAAGTTAGTGCAGAAGCTCATGGATAGGAGTCCATGAATTTTTTCCCAGAGGATTATGATGTAGGAGCATCATTAGCAAAGCACAGGTGGAGGACAACTCAACACCCTAGCATGCCTTTTGAAGTGTTTTTGAATTTAAAATATGGCATATCAATGTAATATATGAAAATATTGTAATTAAAGATGATCTTAAATGTTTAGAGGCCGAACCATCGCAAGAGATCAATGGGGGATGAATTTTTCTTTAATGTAGTAGATTGCAGTACAGATTCGAAGCATTTTCTCTTACCTGTCTTTATGAGCTCTTTTGTATAAATAAATGTATTGTTGCCCAGAAGAGGCTGCTAAAGTTATTGTTATAGATGCTGATAGTTGTTGTTGAAGAAGTTGTAATTGTAGAAGTTGTTGAAGCTTATCAGAGTGTATGAACCCATGTACATTTCATTTGAAGTAATATAACAGAGAAGCATTGTTCCAAATGTCTGGTGTTGCTATTGCTGTGTCTATCTGAATGAATGAACGATAGGATTTCTGTTTAAGTTCAATTCTCTATTATTTACTCATTCTTGTTTTCATGAATGCATTTACATGGTTGAATGTATGAATCTGTGATTTAGATAAGTTTCAATTGTTTCTCTTCACGAGCTTATGCAAGGAGTGCATTGACAGAGTTTGTTTTGACTCAAAAGCTCAGAAGAGATAACTTGAAGTTTTATTTGCAAGAAGTGCAAAGTGTCCACAAGGCATGCGTTGATAGAGTCTTTGGAATCAAAATCTTAGGAGGAGTATCTTTAATATTTGTTTGAGAGAGTGTAAGAAGACTTGTTTCAAGGTGTGCACAGAGTCAAAATTTGACTAAGTGTCGAAAAGGTGTTCTGAGAAGTTCAGAGTTTCAAGGAGGAACAAGTTGAGAAGAGATAACGAGCGAGAAGTCTTTAATAGAGTGGAGTATTTTAAGATTCCCCAAGTTAATGTGTGGGATCCATTCGGAGGAAGTGGGATCATTCTAGACCATCATATCTGGGAGAGTTGCATGGTGGTTAGTCATGGGTTTCTTTGAAACTTCGAAATCAGAGAATTTGGCATGTTGAAGAGTGAAAATCGCCGAAGTCCAAAGTCGCGAAGAGATCCTAGCCATTGATTTGAAGGTGGATACATGGCAGTGGATAAGCAAGTTCGGAGAGAAGAGATTCGAAGAAATTGCAGAGTGCAAAGGGAAATATTCGCGAAGTTGCGAAGAGCGAAGTATATTTGGACCGTAGATCCAGAAGAACACGTGGCAGAGATCTGCGTGATTTGGAGGAAATCACTTTGGAGAAAAGTGGAGTTGGTGATGCCAAAAAACTTGAAGCACGAAGTAGCGAATTCCATCGAGGTTGTCGATCTGAGGAAGACACACGTCAACATATCGTGGACTTTGGAGAAAAGAGCACTTTGAAGAAAAGAACACTTTGGAGAAAAGTGAGGGTGGAGTGTGCAAAACTCCCAAAGCCCAAAGTACCAAAGTAAATTATGGCCGTCGATCTGAGGAGGACACGTGTCGTCAGATCGTGGGATCTAAAAGCATGCATCTAGGAAAAGGTAAGAAACTAAATGCTATCCATCTATTGCGTAGACACGTGGCGTCATCTCTGTCACTTTGGTGATAGAGCACTTCGACGAAAAGTCACTTCGGAGGAAACGATAAGTGAAGGCACGAAAAGTCCCGAAGGCCAAAGTGCCGAAGCCCATCTAAGCTGTCTGTTGGGATAGGGCATGTGGTATAAGATCTGCCACTTTAGGGGATTTACACTGTGGGAAAAGGAGGAGTAAGGGGTGTTGAATGAAATTCACCCGAAGCTCCATCAGGTAAGAAGTTGAATCCCAAACATCAATCTGAGTGGACACATGGTGTCATCTCCGTCACTTCAAAGATAGAGCACTTCGGGGGAAAATGAGGGTGAATTCTTGAAGGTAAAAAGTTCTGAAGTCTTGAAGGTCAAAAGTCCCAAAGTTCATAAGTCCCGAAGTCCCGAAGGTCAGAAGTCCTGAAGTCCCGAAGGTCAAGCAACCCTGAGGAATCATAGTCCCCTTTAGTGGAATCATAGTCCCCTTTAGTGGAATCATAGTCCCTATCATGCTCTCAACAACCATCCTTGGAACTTTTTATTAGTTTTCGAAGTAATATTTACATATCTTGAATATACTACATGGCAACCCTACCTCATGGTATTTAGAAAACATAATTATTGAAAACACATGTCTAATAATTCATTAGTCGAGTCCCAACCTTCAACTCTGTGCCATGAAATCATATAAAATATTTATATCATTTAAAAATGATGTCATCTATCTAATCTCACATTTTCTTAACCCTCATCATTATATCCATTTATTTATAATTCAATTCAAGCTATCCAAAAGGTCAAAATTGGATATTACAAAATTTTTACTTTTTTTTAACAATTATAATAATAATTTTAATATTAATAATCAAAATAATCACTTTAATATGTTTCATTATATGCATTTACAGTATAAAGTTTGTAAAAAATAATTGAACATAATAAAATAATAATAATAATACAATAAATCAACCTAAACTGATCTTAACCTCTATATTTTAAGCATCCATAAATTTGTGCCTCCTTTTCTTTTGTATCCCTCTCCATTCTTAATACATTAAAAGATAAGACAATTCTTTAATACATTAAAAAATAAGATAGTTCTTAACTAATAATATTAACCATTAAAGTAAACTAACATGGCAATCAAGATTGAACATTTATCATCAAAAGATGAGGGTTTTTTAGGATTTTTCTCTGAAGAAAAAACACACCTTTGAAATCTCCAATGGAAGCTTGCAGTAGAGGGGACACCTCCCACTCCTACCGCAACATAGTAACATGGAGCAACCACTCTCCCCACAACTCGTTGCGGGCCCCTTATATGCCCCATCCAATGGAAGAAGAAAATACAATGACCAATCCTCCTCTAGTAGGATCATGGCCCTTGAACTAGAACATGACCAATAATATTGAGACACATCAATATAGTACATGTATCCCACAGACGAAAGAAATACCAAAATATGAGATCAAATCCACCAAAATAAGTGAGATGATTCAATACATGCAAGACCACACCCTCATCTGCAAGTTCATGGGCCTATGCCCATTTGAGAAAGCCCTTCTTTGGTGAATCAAAACAATATGGAAACTAAAAGGTGATGTGGAGATCAAAATAGGCTTGAAAGGATTCTTCACCACAATTTTCAACAACATGAAGGATTGTGAACAAATTTTTCAGGACGAACCATAATTTTTTAACTCTGCCATCCTCTATCTACGTTTATGGATAGAGAAATTCATCCTGACAAAATAATACTTCTCTGTATCCCTGGTATGGATCCATCTCTATTCCCTGCCTCAGGAATACTAGGATCTTGAAATTTTGGAAGGTATCGCCAATACTCTTGGCACCTTTGTTAGAATAGATGATGCAACACAACATGGGAAATACACCTCCTATGCTAGGATCTGTGTCTACCTCAATGTATCAAATACCTTTCTATCCTCGATCTGTCTATCTCATAGGGATTTAGATTGGATTCAAACCATAGACTATGAGCACATCCCCTTCCATTGTCGAAAGTGCCATTCACATGGACATCTATTTTTGGATTGACCCTTGAATATAACCCAATATTATATGAAGAATCAACATGCAAAGGATGAAGAGGGATTCAAAAAGGTTCCAACCAAAATGAATTTTTTAAGGAAACCCCCTTTGCAATTTCACCCAAGGGTATGAAGAATAAGTAACAATTTTGACATCCTAGCATCCACCCAGGGAAAAAGCATAGAAGAAATACAACCACAACAAATTCCATAGGAGAAAAATGTAGCGAAAAAAAAACAAAATGCTGACCCAAATAATCACCAGAACCAGGAGAGGGAAACTAAGGAAATATGATACATTATAATAGAAGAAAATGAAGAGATGGCCCTGACATAGGAAATCAAGGAGGATATCGAAGACGACGATGAAATTAAACTTGAAGAATTGGATCTGTAGAGCATTGTTGCTGCATGTGCTCAACAAGATGCTAATTCTATTATGGAAAATCAAATTCAGTTTCTAAAATCAACCCTTCTCAAAACCAAATATAAGGACAAATTGACAACGACACAAAAAGGTAAGCACTTGGCTTCTTCATATTTAGGCATAAAAAATTCCTCTGGAAAAGATCCCCAAAATAGATAAAAGAAGAATGAAAATGGGGGCGTAGGAGAAATAAGTAGTTTTTGCAAGAACTAGGGGAGTTTTTGGTCAACTCACGATGCATCAAGTTAATGACGGAGAAGTTCTCAACTAACCCCCACCATTATTATTGAAAAATTATATCATGGAAAATTTGAGGCCTGAATGGCCTGAGAAAACACAGGGCCCTGAGGGTGATGATACTCAAAGAGAAGTCTTCCATTCTTATGATTTAGGAAAATAAATGCACTTTAGAAACCCTTCATAGGATAGCCGCCAAATTTTGGTTGGGTTTTCAATTGATTGTAACTGATATTGATGGAAACTCTAGTGGGATTGCACTTCTTTGGAATCCAAATGAAATCCTCCTTTCCAATTACTTCTAAAAAAAAAGGACGATATCAGCCGAGTTCCAAATGATTGGATCGGATCAATGGGGAATCCTCTCTAATGTCTATTCCCCCCAGACAACCATAAAAAAAATATCCTTTATCAACAATCTCCAAAAGCAAGAGACAATTGTAAACAAAGGCCACTGGATAGTGGGGGGTACTTCCACATAATTACCTCACTAGCAAAGAAAAAAGGTGGAATCCATCGTCTAGATAAAGAATTTGAATGTTTCAAGGAGACCATCTGCACCCTTTGTTATACAATTATTTTCCACTTGATCACTTGATGGGAATCATTTGGGGGTCAATAGCCCGAGCCACTGAATTGTACCAATTTTCCCATCAGTTTTCAATCCTTTTTTGTTTGGTCATTGGTTTCCCTTCTACAGCGTATGACTAGAAAGTGTTGGCCGCTCCCTATCCTATTTGAAGGGGCAATTGATATCTCCTTGTCCTCTTTCAAAGGGCGATCGGTCGCTCCTTACAAGAATGCAAGGCGTGACTAGGTCTATTACTCCCCATTTAGGATTGGTTTCGGGTGATGAGATCAAACCCCCGATTCTTTGTGGTTCGACATCGAGAATATTTTCATCTTGGGCATGGAGATATTATCCAAACTACCCTGTTTATGGATAAATTCGTGAGTGCGTACACAGACCAATCTCCCCAGATCCACCTGGATCTGGAACAAACCGTGACAGAATACTACTCTTTCCCTAGATCTAACTATTGAATGAACTAAGAGAAATGGATAGTGTACATACCTTATGAACGCTCTCCATTAATCTCTGTTGTTCCTTGCTCTGCTCCGATGATCTTGTGTCGTCCAATCACAACAACACAAACCAATCACAGCAAAGGCATTAGTATATTCAATACCTAGTCTATACATGTGATCAAGGAATCATGTAATAAGATGACATCATCATTATGGGAAAGGGACATATTCATGTATTACATTAACTGAAAGAGAAATATACACATCATCATTATGGGAAAGGGACATATTCATGTATTGGTTACTTAATCGAAGAGAAATATACAACCTTCGTTTTGATGTCATAGACTTTCGATGGCTATTCCTCCGACACACACTTGCTCACATGCATGAAGCAGTTCAACCACAAACGATTACTTGTTGTCTCTTGCTAATGTAGCTTCAATCCTCCATACAACCTTGCACCGGCCCTAATAATCTCAACAGTTTGTTTGCTCTTATTATTGTTCTCATTACATCTAATCCTTTTCCATGAGAAGTATCCTCAATATATAGGAGAAGATTGATTAGTTACTGATAGGGAAATGATCCCAAGATTATCTCGAAAGCTCAAGATTTTGCCAACCATTCGAATTCAATCTCATCCTTCTAGAAGATTCCTTCTTAGAATGATCGAGAACTTATTCATTTCTTCCTTTAGAAACATATCCACACCCTAACCATTAACACAATGCGAAAATTCCGCAATCAAGCTGAATTCAACATGAGCCATGATTTCCCAGAGAGCATATGCAAAACAATCATTTTCAAAATATGATTTTGAGAAAATGACATGTGTAACCTTCTTCAAGATTCTAATGAAGAGTTTGATTCCATCATCATGACATAAATCATATTATCATCCGATAACCAAAAATGTGGATAAAAAATGCCCCCTCAAAGTCTTAGAGTGGAACTTTGCCGATACCAATGGATTTCAGGCCGGGATAAAATAAGAACTAAAGCTCATCTAATCAGAGATCTGCAAACATTCAAGCATCAACACCAGAGTATCATATATATCCATTCCGAGGCATTCCCATACCAGATCATAGAATGACTATATCAGAGAACAAAGGTCATGGCCACCAATCGCTACACTGTGGATCCATGCAATATAATATAGCATACCACCGAATATATTTTGTGGGATTCTCAGTACAAATTTTCAGTCAAGACTTAATATGAAGCCAATATATACAGTGGATCTATGTGTCGCGAAATATACATACTCCATCGCAACTGGATCTAAAGATGATATCTAGGGTCTTTCTTAATCCGACACCAGTACTTAATCTGACCCATGTGATTACATGTGCCAAAGTCGAACATGATAGAAACCAATTGATTACCGCTCATATTGATGCATACACTCGCTATCAAGTGCGAGGGAAACAACCATTGATGTCAATGACTTACAGTATTATAGTACATCCATCAATTGTGAATAAATGAGTTGATGTCGGTCAATTCATGGAATCATCTTATTAGAGGTCAATGATGTAAACTCCATCAATGAAAAGCTTTAGAACCTTCCATTGAGGTATGCAAGTTCAAAGGTACTTAATAATTTCTAAGCCTTTAACTCGATAATGTACAGATGTCGACGTGAACAAGACTCACATGAGGGCCTTGATGTATCCCCCCATCAAGGATTAACGAGTAACCGTAGCTCGAAAGGAAACGAGCACGCGATAATTGACTTTGGACACGGTACCTAATTCAAAATGGAAAGATAAACCTGATGGTCTATCTAATATTTCCAAATGGACACTTCTAGAACATATGGACGACAATGATCGATGATTTTAAGATTGGATCAAAAACGAATAGCCATAGAAAGACCTTGGTAATCAAATCGAATGAGAGACAAATGATTACCCAAACCGACTTCAAATGCGATGAATAGGGGTGTCATGTTCACAACCTATAATTTCATCGCCACTCATCAGCAAAAGCCAAACATATCCTTTTCCCAAATTTCCCCTCACCATTTATGGTAAGTACCTCTTTATTTTACGCTGCTTGAAGAGGATCACATATGCTTGTTGATATAAGTTCATCCTTCATACGAGTCTCAGAGTATTTTTAATGAACTCTAAGAAGGAGTGGTTCAGTCCCATCAATGGTCCGTCAATGTTTGTTTAACGAGTCCGGTGATAGAAAACTCAAGGTTTTTCAAGATTATAGAGTTTGGAAAACACTATAAGAGAATCCTCCTGCCTTTTCGTGCAATAATCCAACAAGACCGAAAAGGGTTAAACTATCGCTTCTGAGAAAGGAATTCAAATACTAACGAAGTTGAAAGAAGGTCACTTGGCTATATTTTCTTGTTTAGGGAGTCGGAAAAGGGTTTAAAGTCAACTCCAAGGGGGTCCCTTTTTCATGTAACCACAACGATCTCGGAAAAGAGATAAACAATGCTCGATCTCGTTCTAAGCTTTTTACAAGTGCTAGAACGGATAAAAGTCACTCGTAATTTTAAGTCAAAACCATAAAGAACAAACAATTTCACACAAAATCTCAAAAGTTTTTGGATCCATAATCATCCGCTAGGGCCTGCAAGTCATTTTACTCATTTTGCATTAGTAATTAGGTTAAATAGGCAAAAATAATGAAATAAAAATGAAAACCCACTTTTAAATAGTAAAAAGTAATAAAATCACAATTACCATTTCATTTTCACCATTTGCTTTACCCACCACTCCATTGCAAAAATTACCATTTCACCCCAATCTTCAAAGTCAATTTCCAGGAGCTTCAGTGCATCAAATCACAAACCGCTTGGATCAAACAGGTAAATGTCAATTCCTTTTATTTTTTCATGGTTTATTTTTATGAATTGAATGGTTAAAATTTGAGTTATGAGGGATTTTATTAATCCCTACGCGCCAAACTAGGTTTCCTCAGGTGAGCCTTTCGTGACCTGTGGAAATGATGGGTTTCCGCAGGCGTGGTTTAACCACAGTGCGGAAATTTCTCACTGTGTGTTAAGCTCACCTGTGGGCAGCGCATAATCAAAAATTTCATATAACGCTTAGCCATAAAAATCAAAATTTTTATGATTCAAGATATTGACTATCTTCCCATGGTTATTGTGCAAGTTAATAGCCATACCATGGTGCCGAGGAGAGAACGTGGAGCATCTAAGATGAAAATAATGCCGCCGAAAACCACCCGCGAACACCACTTTAAGAAATCAAGGGCTCTAAAATATCGATAATGTGGGCATGAGAGCCTAAGTTCGTCTATTGGAACACTTAATCCAAATGGATCCGGACTACCGTGTTTTCCATGTGGGTGCCTATACATTGACCATTGATATCGAGGATATCTATTTTCTAAACGGATTATCTGGTGACGGGTTCATATGTCAGCTTGATCCTGTGAATCGCAGGCTGTGAAGAAAGATGAGGATCATCAGAGACTACCGTGCCGGAGGCGTAAAGACTAAGGGGAAAGTGGTTATCTCTGGGGAGGATCGATATCACTTTTCAGACCATCCCCGTTGACTCAGTTCAATGGCGGCAAGGTTTTCCTCATATGGTTGGCTCTAATGTAGCTATTTCAATATATTCGAAAGCGTCTTGGAGCCCTCGGTTTTAACTGGCGATGCGTGATATGTAGGTCTCAAAAACAAATTCGACAAAGAGCAGCGGAGGCCTCAAGCAATTCGCTATGGATCATTGTTAGTATCCTTTTTCTGCGAAAGAGTCCCGGTGTACAGACTTCGTGGAGACCGCATTTTCGGGTCCTAGGAGCCACGATGCTTCGATGGTGCCACCATGGCAAGGTATGTAAGGTGATCCATTGTCGATATGACATCGCTTTTCCGATTGGCCTGTGGCCGTAGTGATGGTTGAGGATTATGCTTATGCCGGGACCGACTTCCGTGGAGACCCCCGACCATCCTTCCCCAAGATACACAAAGTAGGGAAACATTGGTAAGAAGTACACCAACTTTTGATTTTTAGATGTTTTTGTATTTTCATCATATTAAATGTTTTATTTTAACTATGTCGTATTGACTAACACAAAATGTATTGATAACACGATGTTAGAGCCACACTGGCCGGGAGTTCTCCCACTACCATTCCAGGAGAAGCAAGAGGTTCCACCAAAGATGTCGCAGATTTCACTTTACCGCGGAGCAAAATTTAGAGGGCTTGATGCACGATATTCCGGATATACTGATGATATCCCCACAAAATGATCACAAATATACTGGGAGTTCCTCGCCTTCTATGGGTCGCTTTTGTCAGAGAAGGTCGACTTTAGTATGCTATCGGGATCATCATTGATGTCATGATATCGCTATGTAGCCACAAGCCTCTACTTTTGATCCTTTGGTCTTCGGACATTTTGTAACAAAAACTTTTGGTCGTTATATATATGTACATGGTTTTACCGGCTTACTTTACACTTTGTGTACATGTGTTTGGTTTATAAATTGTTCAAATGCCTGTCTAATACATAATTAGCCAATACATCTGTTAATGTATTAAGATTTCTTGAAATGTGTTGATATTCTATATAATCAAAATGTCTCTTCCAAGAGGCTTAATCTACAAATATATTCTTAATAATGTAGGACTTCGATAGAATAAACATTACTTAGTCAGAAAATTAATTAATCACAAAGCAGTCAAGCTCTAATAAACCAAACGACTAATCAAGAGAGATAGCGTCAACCAATAGTTCAATAACGGCACTATACTCTGTGGTGTTGTTGTTTTCTCGGCCAAGACATACACCTCAGAAAGATATAAGTCAGTTTGTTGGGGCATAGATAGCCCGCCAGGAAGCTAGATTCTCATACTACGACTAGCACCGGCCGCATGGCCAATATAAGGTGTTTAAATACCCGACATCCTACAATCAAACACAACGTAATTTTAAGGGTAGAGACCAAATAACGCCAAACCTGCTGCGCACTCACACACACTCAAGATGATACATAAAAATACAAATACTTCATGCAAAAATGACTTATGCATAGTATTTATTTAAGTACAACCTACCGGGTTCACTCAAATGTATCCCATCATAATCCACTAGCCCATATGTCCCTTTGTCAAAACTTTGCTAACAATATAAGGTCCACACCACATTGGTTCAACTGCTCCTAATATATCTTTATCCTGTTCATATAAAGAACAAGATCTCCTCCGAGAAGACACAAGGTTTAACATGTTTTTCATACTATGCCTTAACACATTTCTTCCGGGCTTCGATCACTAAAGCAAGATTGACGGTCTCATCTAATCGCATTAGATACAATAGGTGTTCCTCTTCGGCAGAAGTGTTTGGTAGAAGTTCTACGGCTAACTTCAAATACTTCTGCTGAGGAAGATGGAATTTCGCATTCTACAGGTAGAATGGCTTCCATGCCATAAACTAAACGGAAAGGTGTAAATCCGGCGTATTCTTTAACAGACGTCCGATACACCCACAACGCCGAAAATAACATTGTGTGCCAACGAAGTTTTATGTATTCCTATCATCCGGTCGAATCATAGTGATAAGAAATTTGTTAATGGATTCGACCGCCATTAGCTTGTGGATAATAGGAGGTTGAATTTTCATGACGGCGCCCAACTTCTAAGCTCGTATATCATATTATTTCAAAATGATTCACCGCGGATCGGTGATTTATAGCCCGAGAAATGGCTCAAAACGAAAGTGATGACATGGTTGAACAGAGTGCGATGCGCCTTTTCCCAAAGATATTATCAACGTCGGCATTGCCTCACTCCACTTAGTAAAATAATCATCAGCTACACGTACCCATGCCCCCCGGCTAAGTGAGGGTGATATGTCATGAAGTCACGCTCCCCATTTAGCTTAAAGACCCACCGTATATTCACAGGATGAAGGGGAGAAGGATGCCACTGAATCTTCTGATTATAGGTCCGACAAGCATGACACTTCAACAAGAGTGATGCGATTTCCTTAAACAACGAGGGACAAAAGTAACATGCACGTAACATTTTCCGAAAGAGTATTACCTGCATATATGGATCACTTCATAGGCCCTCGAAAGTGGCAATCATTCAAAGCTCTCGCTTCAAAGGTTAAACAACGCTTAAACACAGAGTCAACACCGACGACAAAGAGACGAGAACAATATAATTACGCGTTTCGATAAATGGAATATCGACGCCGTTTCTAAGACTGCTTATTGACAAAGCAGCCTGAAGTTTGAGTTTGAGACATATAATGATATATCCATTCCTAAATAATACCGGTAATGAGTAAGGAAAAGACTCCGCTGCAACTAATCAATCGCTACTTTTCCGCTTCAGGGGAAAGTCACAAATCAACTCTCAAAACTAGAGACTTCTTCGATGTGGCTATCAAATTCCAAATCAACTCCCCGAGAATAACAATCCATACTCGAGTACTTGTCCCCCAAGAATTGACGAAATAATATATGTTGCATGGGGTTACAAAGTGAAATCACCCAGAGTTTTCCCCGCCAGGAATGTATGACGAAAACGCTGGATCGCTTGAACTGCAAACAAGGCCAACTCTCAACATGTTGATATTTAATTCCATAGAAGTTAAACTTCGACTGAGGTAATATATAACATGCTCATCAGGGTATCATCCTCTTGAACGAGAACCATGATGGCATAACGGACGCCAAATTAAATAAAGAAAAGTAATCACCAATAACCGGAGGAAAAAGAAGAGGAGCTTGGTAAGGGACAACTCGGCAGTTTCAAGGCATCATTAGTACCTTGTCCCGCATAAACCGTAACCTTCTTTAGAAGACGTAGAAACCGAAAGTAATTTCAGCTTAATTCGATGAATCGATCAAGAAAAGTTTGTTTTCCCCGAATCCTTGTAAATCGCGAACGTAAGAAGGAGAGGAGGGAGATTAAGAATCACGTCTTGATAGAGACCCAACGATTCCATGTATGCGAAACAATAAAACCGAGGAGTCTCCGGATTCTACGCAAACACATTTATGTGGATTCGCTTAATGCGACAGAATCGGCGACCGTAATAAAACTCCATTGCAGATGCATAGGTGACTGGGATCGACGTAAAGAGTGAGCCTCTAATAAAATTATCTCGACACGCTGAAATTAACATGTTTGATATCGAAAATGCGAAGACATAGCACGTTGAACGAGCACCGGCGGTTTCAGGACCGAACGAAGCTTCACGGTAGCTTAAAGTACCCTGCTGACAAATAAAAGTTGTTTTGTGTTGGTCCTTAGGAGCCGTATATTGATTTGATTATAGCCGGAAAAATCCATCCATGAGAGAAAATACTGCCACGCCGCACAATCATCGCAAGTAACATGGTCGATTTTCGAAAGGAGTTGGAAAAATTGTCCTTAGGACAAGCTTTACGGTTGATATCTCGATAATCAACACAAACGTACACTACCACCTTTATCAATCGCACGGTTAGAAAACCCATTCCATTAACGCCACGATACCGGTGTCGCTTTGAGAAGTCTTTTCAACCTCAAGTTTAATGGCCACGCTTACGTGGATGGACAAAAGATCGAGGTGTCACGACCGGTTTAGTGCTCGGGTATGTCTTAATTTCGTGGGTCACAATAGAAGGGTCAATACCCTACATCTCTTCATAACTCCATGCAAAGATATCACTAAATTCTTTAAACAAGGAAGTGGCGACAATTTCTTCGGGAGAAGACGAAGTTCCAATATTAACGCTCTCTAATCATCCTGTGCTTCACCGAATACCTATGGGTATCAGGCGAATGGCCATTCAAGTTCCCTTCAGTAAACACATCTTGTGTGAATTGGGGAACAATAGATATAATACAATGTAAATGACGGAGGTGACAACTGCTGATAATTCTCAAGAGTCCGTTGTTCCAAAAGTATGGAATCCATTGATGCCTTATCATCCTGGCAAGTGTCTTGTAAAACAGACATGATCATCTCGTCTATGGGAAAAGTGATGTGGAATGGATCTGGAGGTAAATCACCAAGAGAGGGGGTTGAATGGGTTGTTGATTGAATGGCTTGGTAATCATATTCAACTCGGACTTAACGGCATAACGCTGTCGAAACGAACATGATCTCCGTGGTCGTACTATCCAAGGATCTAGCTATAGATCGGAAGTTCACGTAGGGTATGGTAGAGGATCATACTAATAGAGGCAACGCTTAGCTTGGAACATAGAGGTTGTGGAATATGAAATGTACCTATTAATGTTGAATCTTTTAAAAGATCCACACCAACATTCCATAACCAGGAGGTGTTTTCAAAATAAAATGCACATTGCTAGTACGTGAATCGGAATTAAAGAAGGCAAGTTGATCAACCGTAACTACCTTCCCCTGATGAGGAAAATCTAGAACACGGTAGTTGATATTTTACAACACGCGCATAGAATCGACCCAACCGAAAGTAGAAGATTATAATCAAGAGGAGTATCGAAAACTTCCACTTCCACCGAACGGTCTTACCTTCCAGAGTAACAAGCAACGATGGTAGAACACCGTAGTTAGTTTTGAAACCGCAGCCATTGAAGGCTCACAAAGCAGCCTTTTGTGACTCGGTTAAAGATGGAGAACCAATGGCTTTCCAAAAAAGAAAAAGATGATGACACACGTGTTGAGGCACCCTCATCAACCAACGTCCAGAAAATGATTTTGTCGCCGAACAAATAACTTGATTTGAACGCAAGTTGTGCTAAAATCCTTGGGATATGCTCGCTCAAGTAAAAAGACTATTTCAAATTTCGCCCTCAGAGGGATCGGGATTCCACCTATGGATTTCAACAAATCCCTTCATTGTACAGGACAAGACTGAAGGAATTCAATGGCCGACATCGCTGAAGGTGCTTGGGCCAGATCTTCGACAATGCCATAGGGTCTGTTTCATCGCGTACGAGGATTGAATGTCGATTTCTTTAATCCATAATCTTTGGGGTGGTCGATAATTGTATCGTCTGGTCTTCGAAGATGAAGAGACCGCTGTAGGCGGATTCAAAGTGGAGATGTAGATACCAAATTAGGAGGTGTATCGTTAACCTTCTCTTTAGAAGAAGCATAGTCTTTGGCTCAAGTGGTAAGTATAACAGTGTCTTTCCTGCATCACCGGCGTACATCAAAACATAAGATTGTGTAGACGAGGGCTGATCATGAAACGACCAACCAAGTTTTCGTTGTTGGGATGGGAAAGGTTGAGATAAGACAGCCGGAGTAGAAGGTTCCGGTGTTGATTGAAGGAACTTACGAACTTCAGACGCCCTCGACAATCCTTGGTATAGTGATCGCCATTACACATAAAGCAAGGATAGCGTGATTTACTAACCTGCCCACATCAACAGGAGGGTTTCGGCTTGTCGACGGATTAGCTGCTTACCCTCCTTATTCTTGCCTCCCTTCCTATTTTGGTATTCTTTACCTGGTAGTCAATAACGCCTTACTTCCGTGAGGTTTTACCGGGCGAGGAGCAGGAGATCTTTAGAATTTTGAACATTAGAAGAACTGGATTTTGGGGTTGTAGTCGATACGAAATGTGAATGGGCTTGAGTAGTACCAATCATTGACCATCACCGCATGGAAGCAATCGAGTAGTAGAAGTGGGCCGGAAGTACCGTGGATGAGGTAACCGTGGTAGTAAGTCATACAAAGCGCCCGTTTGCGAATAAACGAGATCTGAATATTGAACACTTACCATTACCGCTTCTTCGCCGATAACACTACCATGGCAATCAAGTCTTTTGGTAATTTTGTTTACAAACGATTTTGCAAACCATTTGGCCAAGAACTGACCGTAAGCTCGAGTTTAATGAGATCGCCTTCCTTCGGCTTTCACTCTTCCATGGATGTGATCAGAGATAAGGAGTCGGCAATTGGCTAAAGGATTGAACCACCACGAACGACCATAACCATATAGAATTAGTCTGAAGAATCCCCGCGGTAATTCAATGTACCACTTCGTTAAAGAGCACTCGAAGGGTGCTTGAAAAGACGTAATCTAATGGAGTCGCCCATCAATGAGTTAGACTAACACCACAAATGGAAAAGTCATGACGTGATTATTTGGTCCTTCTCCCACTTCCATCGAATTTCTAATGTCCCCATGGAAGCTTTGCGGGAATAGCAGCCATTGGGGAGAGTGACGAATAGACTGCTCAAAATCCTAGACAAATCTGCAAATCCAAAGTGGCAAGAAAAGGCAATTCCCGATTCACCAGGGTACTGTGACTTGGGTGGAAGCCTGGCTGCAAACCAAAGGTGCATGCGCTTTCCCCGTGAGAGAAGATCCGGTTTCGCGGGTGGTGAATCGGGTAGTAACCGCGCATTTCAATCTTTGAGTCTGGTAGGAATTCAAGGAGGTAGACAACCCCAAACAGGATTAGTCACCCCCGGATACAGTTGGCCTTGAGTAGGAATAGTCTGTTTCCCCCCAGCGTTTTGAGGAACATTTTGTAGTTGAGTCCAACACTCAGCCAAAGGTGAGGGATGTTTTGTCCAAAGGCGAAAGTGTAGTCCTCCCGTTAAAGGGACATTTCCACTCGGAATTTGTGTGCCAACCGGAGGTTGTGCAGTCACCATGGTTTGTCCGGGAAAAGGAATTGTGCCACCTAGTCCACCAACAAGAATTTGGACATTAGGTGCAACGGTTGGTATGATACCACTAGGATTAACATTGCCGCGGGGAACCGAGGAGCAAGTCGGTATGAAACTGTGGAATAGATGCCTGGTGAACCGAGAATTCACCTGTGAGGAACTGCCAGAGTCAGGAGGAAGCGGATGGAACATCCAATGCAGGATCTGCCTGCATGGCAACCCGCAAAGCTGGATTAACTCAGTCTTTGGCATTATTAGGTGAGAAGCAAAAAATTCCGCCTGACACTCGTGAGGTTTCGCAAGATGAGCCATCTCAGAGTGTAGCACGACAAGAACCTGCTTGGTCAGGAGATTTACAAACAAAACTCGATGTAAATCACCTGACCAAGCAGGATCTTGACCCGATACACCGTGAGAAGGCCCAGCAAATGATTCAGATGGTACGTCAATATTTTCTCCAGACAAGTGAAAACGCCCAGCAGGTCTTTCACCTCGATGAACGCGATAATCCTCTATAGTATTGTGAATTCGAAACTCAACAAGAGGATCAAGAGGATCTGGTTTGTGGAGGTGGTGTAAAGACTTCGGGACGTCACTTAGCCCATCGCAGCTAAAGGCACAAGAGGGATTTCACCCGATCGAGGAGAGTCCTCAGGGGTACCCTCGCAAGTGTTGTTGTGAAGCTTCCGGATGTTCCGAGACAAACCTTGCATCCTATGAGAACGTCGCGGGGGAGCAATCGTAAACAAGTAACAAAGTCCCCAACGAAAATCCTATGGTCAACTACCAGAAACAAACAACACAATCAGTAAACAAAAATCTAGGAGTAATCACCAAACAGTCAAAACCTTCTAATTCCGAAGACACTAGTTAGTGATGAAATCCAACGCCGCAAAAACGAGACGAGAAGGGCCGGGGCTAAGGTGGAAAGTTACATTGACGCACTCGCTTAACACTTCCTCCTACTCGGGTACAAGCTCCCACACATAATCGGGTATACCTCCAAGGAGCCCGAGTGAGTTTGGTCAATATTGATTCCGTGTGGCCTCAGGAAGACTTTCCCCTTCACAGCCACCTTGCAAGTACCTAGAATGAAAAGGCTACTAAGGTTACCATTGCATAAACAAGATCACCGTAGAAAGGCCGCCACTGACCCACACGCTAAGGGCAGGGTATCGAGCCCAAATCAACTCAAAGGTTTCCACTCACAATTGTGGGTATAACTTCAAGTGAACCCCTGCACACGCGGGGTAAATTCTGTTAATCTGAGCGTCAACACAAAGCAGTTAGTATCTCTCGCCAACACCAATGCTAATCTAATGCTTGACCCTTTGTGTTAGAAGGGCTTCCTGTGACAATAAGCTGCTAATGGAATTTTACACTCCATATTCTCACGATACTATTGTGTGTTTTCGAACTCTTGGAAGTGTCTCTTCCTACTCCAAAGCACTAGCCTAGCTATATAAGTTGGTGAAAATGAGCCCTAGAAAAGAGTTACTAGATCAATTTTAATATTACGCAAAGTTTTAAAAATGGATGTTGTTTACTCACAGGCAATGGAAGTGAAATTCATGTTGTGTGACTTCACTCCAAAGAATGCAAGGATATGAAGAAATGTAATCGCTTTATTCAATGAATCCTAGCTACGGGAGAGAGAGGACAATTTCCAAATCAAACTAATTACTTTTACGTAATTTTCAATTTCTTTTGAAAGACCAATACAAATAATCATGCATCAATGAATCATTTCAAATGTCTTCTTCAAAAATTCAATGCTCTAATATTTAACAAGTTTGATTTTCAATGTTTGCAAATTAAAGCAAAATAATACTTGAAAGAAACAAAGGGTTCACTTTCCAAGAAGAACTCATAATGTAGAAAGAAAATCAAATCATTACCAGTAAACAATCAATGACTATCCTAACCAAAACTTTCAATGATAGTAAGAACACAAAGCAAACTAAGGAGTTCCTAATGTAAATGAAAATTGCCCTTTCAAACAATAATCAACTAAGAAACACCTAACTCTTAACTTCCAATCAATCAATGATCTTTAACCAATACAACACATCTAATTCCAACAATCAGAGAGAAGAAGAATGCTAATAAAGGCTAAAGGATGAAAAGTCAAGTGACCAAAGCAAGCATGGGGTTTAAAAACCCTAGATCAGATCCCAAGTAAAGCAAAATGAAGTAAAAGATATGTAAACCAATGAGATGAAGTGTCAAAAAAGACTTAAATCAACCCTTCCGAGCTATTGAAAAAGTCAAAGATTGAATTCAAAAAAATTTCAAAAAATGTCCGTAGGCTAGCCTTGGACACAGTGCGTGCAAATCAAATTTCCGCGGTCCAGTTAAATGCAGACTGCGTAATTTCCCTACTGGAGTATATACACAAGGTGTGGACCATCATGATTCTCGCAGGCTGTTGATTAGCACACTGCGGGAATCTTTTAAAGTAAAGAAAAATTTTCAAATCAAGCAAAATCCAAATTGGTTTTAGGAACCTGTATATGTCTCTGTGGCATCTCGGGAGACTCAAGTTTACAAATCAGAGAAAAGGAAACAAGAAAGTAAATGGCTACTAGAAAGTTCAAGAAACCCTAAAAGACAAAGGTGTTTCTCCCTGGAGTCGCCAATTTTGTTTATGGATAAATTGTGGAGTGCGACACAGACTAATCTCCTCGTGATCCACTGATCTCGAACAAACCTGGGTGATTAATACTACTCTTTCCTAGATCTAGCTTATTGAACAAACTAAGAGAAATTGATAGTGTACATACTACGAACTTCTTCATTAATCTCGTTGTTGCTCTGGTTCGATGCTCTTGTGTCGTCCAATCACAACAACACAAACCAATCACAAAGAAAGGCATTAATATATTCAATACCTAGTTCATACATGTGATCAAGGAATCATGTAATAAGATGACACTCATCATTATGGGAAAGGACATATTCATGTATTACATTAATCGAAGAGAAATATACAACCCGAGCCTTGATGTCGCAAAACTCCTTTTGATGGCTCCTAGCTCCCATTATCAATACCTGTTCATGCATGAAGAAGTTCAACCAAGAACGACACTTGTTGTTCCCTTGTCAGTTGTAGCTTCAATCCTCCATATAGTCTTGCACCAGCTCTCCAATCAATCTCCAAATTAGCTAGCTTGATTTCTCTTATTATTGTTCTGCTTCTATCTCTAACCTTTCCATAGCACCTCAATATACAGGGAGAAGATTGATTAGTTACTTGGATAGGAATGATCCCAAGATATCCTGAAAGTCAAGATTTTGCCAACCATTCTAACTCCAACTCATCCTTCTAGAAGATTCCTCTAGAATGATCGAGAACTTATTCATTTTTCTCCTTTAGAAACATGTCCGCACCCTGACCATTAACACAGTGCGGATAGTCCGCAGTCAAGATGAATGCAGCATGCGGAAATTAAGGGTTCCCGCAGGAGAGTATAATGCAGCCTGGGAACTATTTTCAAAATAGGATTTTGAGAAAATGACAAGTGTAACCTTCTTCAGGAAAAATTTCTTAATGAAGAGTTTGATCTTCCATCATCATGACATAATCATATTATCATCTCGATAACCAAAAATGTGGATAACATACCCTTTGATATTATCTCTACTATCCTATGAATAATGGGGGTCTCTCATGGGAAAAGGGGAAGGAAAGGAGAAAGTAAGTTTATGCTAGAAGATTAATCACAAAGCTTGGGCAAGGAATCTAGTTAGAGCTTCATAAAGATATCAAATTGTAAGTTGTAATATTTTCCATTTGATTAAAATAAGATGTATAAGATGTTTCCCTCTACTTGGACATGTGTGTAATTGCTATGTTTCTTTGTAGACAAATCAAATTTTTCATGTGTCATGATACATTATTAGATCTATCATTAACTTATGCATGATTAGTTGGATCTTGTGAAATGTTTTTCTGTCTCTATTTGTGAAGATATGAGCTATTAAGGGAGAAGGACGCCTTCATGGAAACTAGAATCTAAGGAGCGTGCAGGGACAACCATCACAGTACCAGATAAGCCTTCTATTTTAGTAGATCATTTTCATGTATAACTTAGATCTAGGAAAATCTGTAGATTACATCTCTATTTTTTCTTAGCTCTAGGTAGAGCCTAAGGGAGATAACTCTTGCAGGGTGAAAATATCCTACAATGGATTGGAGACTCCACTAGGGAAGGCAATATTGCTGAGTTATTTTTTCTTCCTTAGTTTATTTGATTTGTCTTTCCAATATCCTTTCCTATTGTAAGCCCCAATTTTTGTTCTTGATGTGTCAGTAAGTATTTTCTGAGGTCATTTGCAAATTGTCAGCCTCAGATCTGGTAGATATACTTCAGATCTATTGTTTTTGCAATTGTACAGTCACGGTCATAGGTGATCCATGCCCACATAGCGACAAAAACTTTGTGGTTGCAGACTACTCTTTTATAGGGAGTGACCCACCCCTTTTGGTCTCTAGTTTGTCCACTATAGGGGGAGACGAACCTAAAATTTGCAATGTAAGGAGCGACCAAAACACTGTGGTCTCCCTCCATACCTCTACAAGGAGTGACTAGAGCTTTGTGGTCACCCTATGGTCATTAACAAGGAACGACTAGGCTCTGAAAGGCAATTTTTGAAGGGATATGCTTCAAACAAGGCCTAGATCTGTGTTTGTCCTTTCTTCCACCCCTCCATATATCTCCCAGATTTGTCCCAACAGTTGTTGCTGCAACATTTTGTCTCCTGTTCCATTTCATTTATTCAATTAAAAACACTTTTTGTTTTGTGGGTATGGTTTAGGTCATCTGATCTCATTCCCTCGGGCTTTTAGTGTTGATGGTACTTTTGTGAGAGAGGCCATTTGTTTTTACAAATATCTTGGGTGTTCATTTAGATTTGCTTCCATTGCTTAAACAAAGCCAACTCTCTCGATTTCCATCTCATCTTAGAGTACAATCCTTTTTCAAGTTATTTGAAAAACCTTTTGTTACCTTTGGAAGCTTGGGTTTTGGGTTAAAGGCATTATTGTGCTTGAATTTTTTCCTTGGGTGTTGTTTCATAGTTAGAGTGTTTTGGTATATAGTTGAAAAGGGATTGTATTTGTTTTTTCAGAAATGTTATTTGCTATTTTGGCATCTTTTTTATTTCCATGTAAAAAGGAAAATTGAAAAGTTGCATGATATTGAGTGTTTGTTCATATTAAGAAGAAAATAACTCTTCTCCTTCTTGTAGATAAAATTCATTGAATGGAAATGATTGCACTTCATTATTTTTTTATTCTATTGGAGTCGAGTATCACACATAATTGTTTTCATCTCTATGGACCTTTCTGAGTAAAAACGACCATTAAAATCAACCAATGCGTTAATAGAATTAACCAGACCTATTTGTTTAAGCACACCAAAAATAACTTAAAGCTAGATGTTACAACAAATTTTTTCTCAGTCCATGCAACTTGCTTGGATGGCCTTCCATTTCCCTTTGTAGACTTGAAGTCCCCTTTTTTGTTCACTCCAGAGAAAAAAATGCACATTTTTTTCTCTAGAGTGAACAAAAAAGGGGACTTCAAGTCTGCAGAGGGAAATGGAAGGCCATCCAAGCAAGTTGCATGGGCTGAGGAAAAATTTGTTGTAACATCTAGCTTTAAGCTATTTTTGGTGTGCTTAAACAAAGAGGTTTGGTTAATTTTATTAACGCGTTGGTTGATTTTAATGGTCGTTATACATTTTTATACATATACGTGCCCTATTAGTTATACAATAAGCATATACATAGGTTTCTGCACTACAACCCACATACATCGGGTTTGGTGCTCAAAATTAAAAATTATGTTGGGTTTCCATGCCATTTCATGAGATTCATGATCCTTGACCTTCCATATGATGGAAACGCTCTGACTTAGACCGTCAGTTCCATTTGGAGGCTATAAATTGAGCCATATCCAAGCCTTGAAAATATTCGACAATTCAACTTTGAGAGCAAAGACACTCTGGAGAAATTTCACTTCATATTGAGTTTGGATCCCTTTGTCCTTGAAAGTCTGAACTTGTGTTTATCTCCCAAGCTCTTGCTACTTTGTGATGGAGAACCTCATTGAATTCTATATATGATCTTGCCTTTGTGGAGGATTGAAGTGGTGGAGGCCCAGCTGGAGGGACTTAGTTTCTCAGTTCCAATATGTGCCGTTACAGAAGTTTATCACCTATGTACTTATGCTGATTATTTTATTAGAAATACTCTTTTCTCATCCAATTGGTATCTTGCAAATATTTGAATTACTATTCCATGGGTGTATTTGTCATGTATGTTAATGGATTATGCTAATTTATATGCTAACATTATATATTATCACCATATGCTTGTGTATCTTGGTTATTGAGGACAAGTTGCAGGTATAAAGCTTTGGTTTGCATGATCAATGATGGGCACTTACTTGGTCCAGATGGTTGCTGATTCCATTGATCGTAGCTCCTGCAATCGCCACTTGGAGATCATGAGAAAAATGGCCTAAAATGCACTATGTGGGTGAAAAAACTCAAATGGTATGGTAAAATGTTTTATTTTTACTATTAGTATAATTTTTTTACCCACTTTCTATAGTTCTTTTCTATTTTTGACCTTATGGACTAATTGTGCAGTGGAAAGACATGGTTTTTAGTGGTTTTGTCTTGGATTTTTACTGATTTCTAGTGTTCTACCGCCCGTTCATGCCTTCAGTAGGTATATTATTTCACCAACATATAGGATAGGTTTTCACTCCACTTTGCATTCTTTCATTTCCCTATGACCGTGGTCCATACACGCTAGGTACGAACCCATTTCTTAGTGACACAAAACCTTCTCACTGCTACTAGAAGTGTTGTTATTAAGTGGTAGAGACTTACCAAACATGGGTGCCCTAGTTAGAACCTTTGTTTCATTTGGTGCCCATGCAAAAGTTATTCCATAGGACTAGGAGTTCCTTATAGTCCCAATATGACTTTGCATTCGAATCCCATTTTCTTACTCACAAGCATTCTGACCATTACCTATGGGACTCCCCTCGAGCCTTGGTTAAGCTATTTTCCAACTCCCCCAAAAATGAAAAGATTTCTGAGTGACTTGTCTCTTTCACAGTCACTAAATGGTCTTGAAAGGACGTCTATTTGGTATAAGTTTAACCATTTTTCGGACCAAGTAGACTAATTACAAAAAAGGAATACTCTAGTCACCATTGGCTAGAAAAGTTCTCCTAGGTATTGTTTTATACTTTTTCGGGCCTAGGGGACTAAATCTACAAAAAAATACATTTTTTGGAGTTAATTTGTAATTGCATTCCATCATCCTACTTACATTGTTGAGCCTATTGCTGGTTCCCGCTTTCTCGTTATAATCCTCTTGCCTACGCAATTTTCATCACTAGCCAAGAAATTCCTTCCATATATCCTTTGCATCTTGACACCTTTTACCCTTAGAGGAAACATCCCCCCAAGTGTCCATGCCCCGCATGCACTTCCATTCATTGAGCATAGGTATGTTCCACTACTTGGAACTAGTTGCTTACTCGCAACCCTCATTTCCTCTCCTATATCATAACATTTCTTTGCCTATGAAAAACCAAAAAAAATGGAAGTGAAAAGAATATTATCTTGTACCGGTAGCAGTCGTGTCACCTTTGAACAAAGCACAAACTTTTGAGTCCATTTTCATCCAAAGTTTGGATTTAGCATGACCTTAGGAAGCCGGGCTTGTTACTTAGAGTTTACTCCTCTGACTGGTTATTTTTCCATTCCCTATGGAGAGTTTGTTGATGCATCCAGCATCACAAAATTTTATCAATGATCATTGTCAAGTCTATACTACTTGAGTTATCCACATGTCTCATGCTCTTGTTCAAAGGAAGTCTATAAGCATGTGTCATCCATTTCTCAGAACTCTTGAATTTTCATGTCGGCCATACCCTTAGTGTATCTCAGAATCACATGAAAATGTTGTCCTTCCTTGCACCCTGGGCCTACTTTCATCATGGGTAGGTAACCTTGAACCCAACATATGACATTTTCTCATTGGTCATTGACTGGGGGGTTTCCCTTGTGTTCGACGGTAGGAAATATATTCACACATTGGGATTTGTGCAATGTCTTGGATTCCATTAGCCCTATTGGTGGTTTCCTCACCTTTGTCAACAATTTTCCTTATTGGTTGCTATTCAGAGGGTCTCTTTCATGCACTACTCACATATGGTGCATGCAAGGGACACACATGGTCGTTGGTTCATGGAAATCCTATTCATCCGAGCTCCTCCTAATCATCAATATGTTTCTTTGTACCTCATGCTGGATGGTGAGAGATTCCTTAATTCTCCCCTTTCAGTGAGTCTCTGTCCATCGAATTCAACTCATCTATTCTTGAAATGAGACCTAGAGTCCTATGAGTACCTAGAGGCTTGCAGTCAACAATGGTAGGTCCTCCCACCATTGACAGTTGGGAATACATCAATGTCTCTTGATCAATGGATTCTTCAAGTTTTCAACCTCAACACCCTTATTCACACTTGTGGAATATACTTGGTTTCTTGACACCTACTTTCATTATCTGTGGGTTGTATCGCATTTGTTAATGATATACCTTAATGATCAGTAATAAAACAAAGTCTCATTGTGTTCAACCTCAACTCCTCTATTCACATGATGTAGACTTGCACCTTTTGCGGATAGTGTAGAAGACCTCCAACTTACAATAGAAACATTCCTTATCTACTATTGTATTTAATTGGACCAGTACCTGTATGACTTCAGTGATTATGGGAGATCATATTCTACTCCATTGTATACATATATATTCAGTTGATTTTGAGATTGGAAACCACCGTGTCTTGTTCCTGACTATGATAGCCTATGGCATATGCCCATTTTTTATTTCCTATTCATGGCCATGAACAACTATTTGATATATTTCCACATGGATCTATAGTGTAATTCATATTGGCAACCATATGTACAAAGTCATTATGGATTGTAATATTCCCATGAGCAACTACTACTTCCAGCCAAGTCTTATTTACTCCACTTCTGAGAATTATAATGTATTTCGGCCATTGAAGATAGTCCTCTGACGTCACACATTGGGGTGCATCTGTTACAACAAATTTTTCCTCACTCCATGCAACTTGATTGGATGGCCTTCCATTTCCCTCTGCATACTTGAAGTCCCATTTTTTTTCACTCCAGAGCAAAAAATGCACATTTTTATACATATACGCTCCCTATCAATTATACAACAAGCGTATATGCAGGTTGCTCCACTACATCCTGTGTACATCGGGTTTGGTTGTCAAAAATTAAAAATTGTGTCTAGTTTCCATGCCATGTCACGAGATCCATGATCCTTGACCTTCCATATACTGGAAATGTTATAACTCGGCCATTGAGTTCCATTTGGAGGCTCTAAATTGAGCCATATCCAAACCTAGAAAATATTTGAAAATTCAACTTTGAGAGCAAAGACACTCTAGAGAAATTTCACTTCATAATGAGTCCACATTCCTTTGTTCTTGAAAGTCTGAACTTCCTATGTTAAGCTCCCAATATCTTCCTACTTTGTGATGGAGAACCTCATTGACTCCTAGATATGATATTTCCTTTTTGGAGGATTGAAGTGGTGGAGGCCCAATTAGAGGGACTTAGTTTCTCGGTTCCGATATGTGTCGTTACAGAAGTTTGTCACCTATGTATTTCTGCTGATTATTTTAATAGAAATACTCTTTTTTCGTCCAATTGATATCTTGCAAATATTTGAATTACTATTCCATGGGTGTATTTTTCATGTATGTTAATGGATTATGCTAATTTATATGCTGACATTATATATTATCACCATATGCTTGCGTATCTTGGTTGTTGAGGACAAGTTGCAGGTATAAATATTTGGGTCATGTGCTCAACGGTGGTCTTCTTCGAGCGTCCGGACGAGGTATGATTTTAGCCTTGTCTTGTTAGCATTTCATTTATATATCATAATTGATATTAGAGTTTATTTCTGGGTGTCGTTCTGTCTGTTGTGGTTTGTCCCTAGCCATAGAAACATTTTCCTCGTAACACTAGAGTCTTTGGATTAGGAAAAGTGAGTAAATTGTCCAAGACTACTAAAAAATATTGTATAAAACTAAAGAGTATAAAATCCAATTTTCATATAGGAATATCCAGGAACCCCCTCTAAAACAAGGGAAAAAAATGAGGTCGCGTGCAGAAGAGCAGTGAAGATTAACCCTCCAAAGCTTGACCAATCGTAGTGGAAAGAATGCATATTGGGGGATTTTCTTGAGTGTTACTGGTTCATTTGGTCTCAGTGCTTTGTGAATCTCAAATACATTCAAGGTCCTCAGTAGTGTTATCGGTCCACTTGTCTTTAGTCATATGGAAGAGCTTTGGACTTTGTTATCTTTCCCATACTTTTAGTCTCGACTATCCACTGTACCCCCTAAAGGCCGACTGCGAGTTGGTAACCTTAGTGACCTTTGCTAGGTATCTGTAGAGGTGGATGTGGGGGGATTCCCATGGTATCTGGGGAAGATGTCATATCACACTTTCATTACCCTTGGAGGGTGACCTAGCGAAGTGAGAGTTGCTTGCAACGAGAAGGGATGTTACGTGGAGTTCGGGGTAACTGCTTCTCATATCTTGGATTATTGCTTGACATCCCTTCTTAAGAAGATCCTTCTATCTATTGTTGCTTGGTTGATTACCTATAGATTTCTTAGAGGTGTGCTTAGTCAATATTTGTATTTGGCCTTAGGGATTGTTTTATTTTCCTTTCACTGTGGCCGACTGAGGTATTTGAAGATCTCGCAAAATGAAAGGATTACCTCCTCAGGGGAAAGAGCCTCTACAAAACCTTTCTAAAAAAGGAATGGTCAAAGGAATGACTTATAAAACTGAGATTTTAGCTCCTGGGAGTGACTAACACATAGAAGAACCAAAGACAACCTTTGTGCAAGGCATGGTACCTCACACAAATCCCCCCTTGACTGATCCACTTGCCCCACTACCCATTCAACAAATGTCCGTGACACATTTTGATGCTTTTTCTTCTTACTTATTACCGGAGGGATAAAAAATTTCACCTCCTCTATCCATAAGTCTTGTAGTTGATCCTGCAAGAGCACAATCTACTACTGTTGGTGCTTCTTCTTTATTAGGAACATCCGTGACCCGGGTTACTCCGACACAACCACTGGAAAATACACCCCTCTTTGCACTTGGGCTTCACTAGTACCACATATGCATACACAAAGTTCTTTACTTGGTCGTTCCATTGGTCAAATGGCCAACAATCAAGTCATTCACACAACCCAAACTACACAAGCCACTCATCCTACATCTCCAACTTTACAAATCAGGAGTTCTTCTATACCCTTCATTGGAGGTCAATATTCAATTGGAGACCAACCCTTTGCTGGGGGGAAACTTCTATCCAGAGGGAAACCCTCCCCATGGGGGAAAAAACTAGCTGGGGGGAAACAATCTATTTCGAGCCAACAACCAGTTTGGGGAAAATCCCACACTGGAAACCAACCCAAACCCTGGGGTTAAAATGTTCCAGCAAACCCTATAGGTCCTTACACTGGTTTACTATATCCAGGAGTGTCAAGTACTCCATGGGGTTAACTCAATTCAGTAGGAATCACTCTATAGGGATATTTTCCCACTCAACCAATGAACCCCATATTCCCCACTCCCCAAGCCATTAGGTTTCAACATGCCATCCCAAACTGCATATGGTCCTACTAGTACTCCGATGTCGCATGCATATTATCAATATTCACAATCAAACCGACAATTTCCTTTCTTGGCTACCTTAGATATTCCATATTTGTCGTGTTTGACAGATAATCCTATACAACATGCCCCATTCTAACCCCTTATCCCTGCCAAACTACCATCTAAAATCCCAAAATTCAACAGAAAACCTAGAGAAGATCCTAATAACCACGTAACGACCTTCCATCTTTGTTTTTCTTCGAACTCCTTGATGGACGATTCCATTCAGTTACAAAGTTTCCAGAGAATGCTCACAGGTTCGACGACAAAATGGTATATTGAGTTGTCGTAAAACTCCTTTGTCAATTTTAATTCTCTCGTCATGGCATTTATGACTCACTTCCAACTGCCCATTCAGTATGCAATCAATAGATAGCTTTTGACTTCACTTAGGAAATCCTATTCCACTCACATTTATGATCATATACACGAGTGGAGGAGGAGACAACGGTTAATTAAAGCTCCCATTCCATATTAACTTTTAGTAGATTGGTTTACGAAGTCAATTTTTCCACCTATCGCAAGAGATGTCGCTATGGGAGGCGTTGTTACTAAGGAGTAGGGCATTAGTTGTGCTCAGCATTTAGACCTAGTATATTTCCAGTCGAGCACATTATACGATTTGATCCCTCATGCTCCTCGACTGTCAAATGATCCATCAAAACCATCCCCAAGAACCCATGCTGATGGCATAGTGGGTTCCGTACAACTACAGTCTTCCACACAATCATAGACTAGTACCAATACCAAATCTCCTCCCTCTCTTGAAAAAACCCCTCAGGTGAATGTGGTCCAATCCACTTCATTTCAACCATCTGGAGGAGATAATAAAAACAAGGGAAAATAAAAAAAAAAAATTTGACCAGCAGAAGATTAAGGAAACCCAAGACTCCAATGCTGGGGGAAAATACCAAAGAAAGGCAAAATATCCCTGCATGGTATTTAAGGAAGACCACTTCACCAAATACTGTACCCACCTTGCTGAGGTTCATCAATATATCAAGTGAGGGGGATCTCCTTCAAAACCAGTGGTATTGACCAATCCTTTCCCCCAACAACAACAAATGATCACACAAGTTCCTGCACCCCCACTTGGGGGAAATGCAAAGTCCTCATCCACAAATATTATGATGGTCAAATCCATGGTGGCACTAACCACCATAGGAAAGAACTATGACCCAAAAGAAGGGGAGTCTTCATCTAAGGATCCTCCATCGACTACTCCACCCAATGGTCCTCTTACGTTAGAGAAACTAGCTTCCGAACCTCCCATCCTCCCTCCAAAAGGGGTACTTTGAGGGACCACTCATAATCTGAATGCTCAGGCAACCCAACACTATAGCATAGTGGAAGATCTTTCCCATGCCCTGTGTTCCATGTTGGCACTCGAAGTATTGCAGAGATGTCCTTAACAATGTAAATCCTTCCTTGCATCCATAGGAGGAATCGACCCTTCAGACTCTGACATTATTTCCTTTGACACATAACATAGTGAGCCATGTCTTTCACACCAAATAACATTGCAAATTACACTTCAGTGTCTGAACAAGAAAATCTTTCGTACAGTGATCGAGGAAGGAGCGACCATTTGCATTATGTCTTTTTCGTGTTGGAAATCCATTGGTTTTCAAAATCTCACCACATCTCCAACCATCCTAAAATATTTTGATGGAAATTATTTCAAACCTTACAAAATTCTCCCCTCCTTACCCATCAAGCTTAGGGGAAAGATTCTCTCCGTAGAAGTTGAAGTGGTGGATTCCACACTCGACTTTAATATGCTCTTGGGTTGCACTTGGTTCTACATAATGAAGGATGTTACATCCACATATTTCATGTTATATGATTTCCCCATCAAGGGAAGATAGTTACGATAGACCAATTGGATTATTGCACACCTAAATTACGAACTAATCCTAGAACCAACATTCCCTTCATAGGTGAGTCTTCCGAGGGATATGAAAGCATCGGTGTAGGCATGTTTAAAGATACATTTATTATGGGTATTTCCCACCTTCATGCACCTGACACTACCCATATTTATCCTATCAACATGATTTTCTCATCTACCAGTGGATCTGTTGGGTCATTCGATCCTTGGGTGGTACCTCATCCTAAGGATGTTGACTTATATGGAGCATCCATGCCGCACACCATGATTGAGATTGTTGATTTGACAATCCCCTTGGCATCCATTTATAATGGTCAACCCTTCCATCCTCATATGGAATGTGATCAACCTACTTTTCCAGTATAGGTTGTTGACTCTCTCGGTTCCTACGATTTCCTAGATACTAATTTTCCTTCAGAAGAGACCATCCCAAAACTCACGAATTTCATCGACAAGCCCAGAAAATATGTGCATCATTTAGAATCCATCCTCCTTGATTTGGAACCAATGAGAGTCAACACGATGAGTTCCAATCCAAGACTAGGGGCAATGGATGGGACATCTAGTCGACCTCCCAATTTTGACCCTTTTTCACCTCAAAATTATTTTTTAGAACGTGCCATTGAATTCTCTACTTCCCCTCCATTTGAAGATTCACGTTTTGTACCCCCTTCATGACTTGATGGATCTCATCAAGGATTTTTCATCGCTCACAAAACTACTCATGTTGAGTACTTTTGGCCGCAGACATTCATTCCTATGTGGCATGGCCCCAACATGGTGTGCCATATGATGCCTCCATTGGCTCATAAGTTCATTGATTATGAAAAAACTCCTTGGCTTGAGCCTAGCAATGGGATATCCTTTGTCTAAACCATGATGATGTGTAGTGAATTGTACATAGGTGTGTGTTGTGAGTGTCATTTTTTTTGTGTACATCATATCCAAAAATCCAAAAACATTTTCTTTTTAGGATTTTACTATGCGTCCTGACCTTGGAATCTAGTTTACGTGTGTTGATAGGATTCTAGGGACATTTTTAAGATGGGGACATCCATTGAACTTGAGGTACATGTCTCTAAACTGACATATAAGGAGAGGTTTTCCCTACATTTCTCTCTTTGCATTATTAACCGTCCATATTGCTAGCACTATACCTTAGTTTCCCACTGTTTTTGTTGTTGTTGAATGGTCACACCCTCAGTTCCATCTTGCTTCTTATTGTTTCTACATCGCCATTTTATTCCATTTCTTATCGCACCTCATCCATGCTTAATCGCTAGCCATCTATTTTCTTCTATTTTCAACAACTCTGGACGAGAACCGTTGTTATGAGTGACCATCATTTTCAATGTCCTGTTGTAGTCCATTGCTCAAATTCATGTTCCTTGCACTTGTAAATTCATTGCAATCCACTTGTTCTCTCCAGTTGATCTTACTATCACCCCTTTTTCGTGCTCGATAACCAACCATGACAAAGGTACACCCTGGAGTCTCCTTTAATCTCTTTTTAGACTCCCTAAACATGAAAATATTACCGAGTGAGCTTGTTTCCTTTCACACTTGTTAAATGGATTTGAAAGGACATCTATTTGGTGTAAGTTTACCCCTTTTTCGGAATGGATGGACTAATTACGAAAAATGAATACTCTAGTCAACCTTGGCTAGAAGAGTTTTCCCTTGTAATATTTTATCCTTTTTTAGGCTCATGAGACTAACTTTACGAAAAATAACATCCTTGGAGTCTTATTTGTCCTTTCAAACTCTCTAAGTATGAAATGAAAATACGAGCACTATTCTCCACCCTAGGCTCACAAAGAAATCCATGTGTGAGAACATTGAGCATACTTTATTTTCTTTTGCACTCGTTTAAACGTGAAAGAAGCAAAAAGAGTGGGGTTTTTTTTCTTTCGTCAAGTCATATTCACAAATGGCAGTCGTCTATTGAGTCACCCTTGAACAATGCACCTTTTTACGTCTATGTACAATAGTTGGGTTATCCATTTTCTTTGAATCATTACCATCTCCATGAGTTCTCAGACTCCACCGACTGGTTACTCTTCCAATCTCCCACAATGAGTGTTTTGGTCCTTCTCGAGTCAATGTTTACAAGTAAATTTATTTTTTGTGTTGATTTGTTCAAGGGAAGTCATCTTGTGTAGTCCATCTTCATTCTTTTTTCCTAATTCATCCCGTCCATCCCTGCGTCATTTGTGCTCCACCATTATGTTCTTCACACCATCTACCTTTCTATATTTCTCGTCGATTGATGGGGGATACAACAAGGATCTCCTCCGGTGGATTTGATCCTGTTGACTCCAACTCATTATCCAGGTTTGAAATCTAGAAACCAATTTAGTACCATGGGATTTGCAAACATCTGTGGTAGGTTCCCTTGCATTTTGGAAGTGGGTTTACATCATTGGCTCATGTTGAATGAATCTACGAGTGTTCAACTTCAACTCATATATTCACACCCGCTAGATTTTACTAGGTATCTTGGGGTCCATAATCATAATCAGTGGATTACCTTGCGTTTGTTAACAATATACATCAATGAATGATAATTAGATGGTTTCTACCATGATCGACATCAAATCATTTATTTGCATATTGTAGATCATACCATTTGGATTTGGGACGAATACCTTGTCTTGGGACCATTCATTCTGTGATCGTAATCCCTCCCAAGCTGTGATGGAGTTATTCATGAGTACTTCAGAGATCGTTCAAGCATTGAATCTTCTCACTGATTTGTATCCTGTGAAATAGATCCACATTTGTACTTGGTCGTGGATATGCTCTCACTTGTGACATAGATCCACAATGTATTCTTTCGTGGCCATGATCTAGTTTCTTGCATTATGCATGGATCCACAATGCATTCTTTGGCAGCTATGCTTAGTTTTTATTACTAAGCATGGGTATTCTTGCCTCGGGGATGTTTTTATTATGCAAGACCGATGATGGTTTCTTTCTAGGTTCCTTCACCCAAAGCTCTGTTATTTTGTTTGTACAGTATTTCAGCCATTAGACACCTCTTATGACCTCACACCTTAGGGTGCATATGTTATACAATTATTTTCCACCTGATCACTTTATGAGAATCACCTAGGGGTCAGTAGTCTGAGCCATTGAATTATACCACTTTTACCCTAAGTTTACAGTCCTTTTTTTCTTGGGCCTTGGTCGCCCTTCTATATCTCATTACCATAAAGTGTTGGTCGCTCCTTGTCCTCTTTCAAGGGGTGACCGATTTCTCCCTACAAAAATGCAGGGCAAGACCGATTCTGTTACTCCCAATTTAGGCTTGGTTTTGGGTGATGAGATCAAAATCCTGATTCTTCATGGTTCAACCTCAAGAATATTTTCATCTTGGGCATGGATATATTATCCAAACTACCCTTTGATATTATCTCTACTATCCTATAAATAATGGGGGTCTCTCATGGGAAGAGGGGAAGGAAAGGAGAAAGTAAGTTTATGTTGGTAGATTAATCATAGAGCTTGGACAAGGAATATGGTTAGAGCTTCATCAAGATATCAAATTGTAAGTTGTAATATTTTCCATTTGATTAATATAATATGTACAAGATATTTCCCTCTACTTGGATATGTATGTAATTGTTATGTTTCTTTGTAGATAAATCAATGTTTTCATGTGTTATGATACATTATTAGGTATATCATTAACTTATGCATGATTGGTTGGATCTTGTGAAAGGTTTTTCTGTCTCTATGTGTGCAAATACGAGCTGATAAGGGTGAAGGACATCTTTGTGGAAACTAGTAGCTAAGGATTGTGGAGGGAAAACCGTTGTAGTATCGGGTAATCCTTCTATTTTAGTAGATCTTTTTCATGTATAACTTAGATCTAGGAAAATATATATATTACATCTCTATTCTATCTTAGGTCTAGGAAGAGCCCAAGGGAGGTAACTCCTGTAGGGTGAAAATATCGTACAACACCATCCAATTGGTGGATGGGGAAATGAGGAATGTAATCTACACATGGAATAACCACAGAGGATGCACACATCAAATTGCCTCACGTCTAGACATATTTCTCATCTTAGAATCCTTATTGACGCTGAATATGGAAATCAAAGCCTCCATATTACCCTGTCACAGATAAAATCACTGTCCTATTTGTCTAGATTTGTACATTCAAGCCATGCCAATCAATCAACCCTTTATATTTGAAATGTTTTGGATAGAATATCCCTCATTCCAAGCCAATATTGCTCAATAGTGGAAATAAACTGCAATCAATAGTGGAAATAAGCTGCAATCAACAGTGAATCCCTAATGTTCATGTTCTAGCAACGATTAATTTTTTTTAAAAAGCAACTTAAGCAGTGTAATAAATTATAATTTGGAGACATCCTTCAAGATAAGAAACAACTCACAAAAAGCATGGAACAATTACAATAGAGGATGATATCAAATGGCCGAACATAGGATATTATGGTAGAAGAAGATTAGCTTAGTGCCCTAATTTCTCTTAGGGATCAATAGGAGGAGCAATTACAGAGGAAAAAATCTCATGTTCAATGGCTTTAAGCATGGGAGAGAATTTCCAAATTATTCCATAGATCCATGCTTCAACAATGACACCATAACAAGATTACTTCACTCAAATACAATATAGGAAACACAATATTCAAACACGAAGAAATTGAAGCAGAATTACCCATTACTACATCTCCCAGATGATGGAACCACAACCAGATCGATAAACAAACATAGAAAAAATCAATCAAAATATCCCAAAGATGGTAAGAAAGGAACATAATGAAGCACCGTTGAGAGATATTTCTTTAGAGGAAGTCGAATAAGTGGTCCTTGAAATGTGAAAAGATAAATCTCTTGGCCCAGATGGTTTACTATTGTCCTTTTTCATTCATGTTGGTCAATCATTAAGCAGGATGTACTAGAAGTGGTGGAAGTCTCAAGAAAATTCCTCAGCATCCTCTTAGTTCCACACTCCAATTTCCTAGTCCTCATCCCTAAAGAGGACAAAGTAGAATACCCCAATAATTTTAGGACCATATCCCTTTATAATGTCATATACAAAGTCATCACTAAGATTATTGCGAATCACCTCAATCCTCTTCTTCCCACTTTTGTCTCCCAAGAGAAATATGGTTACGTTGAAGGGTGATAGATATTGGATAGTATCATCCTTGCACATGAACTGATCAGCTCCCTAAAAACCTCCAAACAATCCAAAATTATGGTCAAGATTGACATATCAAAACCCTTTGATAGACTTAGCTAGGATTACATTCAAAGTACCCTCCTAGCCTTTGGCTTCTCAAGACCTTAGATTTAATGGATAATGTCTTTAACATCATCAAATTTTTTCTCCATTTTGGTTAATGGATATCCTTCTCCCACCTTCTCCCCTTCTAGGGGTATCAGACAAGGGGATCCTCTCTCACCCTTCCTCTTTATCCTTATGGTGAAAGGTTTGGGTTGCTCAATTAAAGCAACTTCAATGAAAGGTCAATGGAAGGGACTCAGACTTCGTGGAGAAGTGAAAGCAACAATGGATCAATAGTTCATATATGATACCATTCTCATAGGCATATACACAATTCAAGAATTTAAATCTATCAAACAAGTCCTTCATGATGTAACACACCCAACCCCTAAATACCCTTTCTAGGGATGAGGCATCAAATTTGCGCATTTCCTTTGGTTCATTTTCGGTCCCTCACTAAGTAGAACCATATTATTATTCTCCTCTGAAGTTTCCATCTCCCATTAAGTGATTAAACCAGCTAGAGGGGTCCTCCTCGTGACCTCGGGATGAAAACTGGGAGCTAAGAGTTTGCATAGTAGAGGTTTCTGCGCTTCAAAACTCCGAGGATTCGGGAGTTCCAACGGTATTGTTGAATTTCCTAGATCTTCAAACAACAGAGGAAATCAATAGCCCACATCCTCCACTGAGATCCTATGGTTAAAAAGGGGCTCGACATTCAGCGTGAAACATTCTTTCTTTCTAATCCACGAAGTCCCAAACTATCACCATGTGGCCATAGCCCTTCGACGATCGACATTTGGTGTTTAGAGTTGAACGTCCTATGTTTCAGTGTTTCAGCCATTGGTGATCGTCGTTGGTCCATCGACATTCGACGATCGATGATTTATGTCGAATGTTCCTACGTTTCGACATTTTGGCCATCGACGGTCATCATTGGTCCATCGACGTTCGTCGATCGACAATTTATGTTGAAGGTTTCAAAATTATAACATGCCCCAAAATCTCTGAACTCTCGAAGTTATCCAAACTCTCGGGGTCCCAATTACATCACCAGCCAGATCAGCCAAGCGAGCACGAACCAATAACTGACACACAATGAGGGTCGAGGGGTGACACGTGTCATTCTCTAATAGGCACACTGGGTATGTGAGTTCTCCAAAACTGGGTGACATGTGGCACGTGTAATGTGGGTCCACGTCACCTTGGATGACGTCATCGAGCCACATCCTCTCATGCTGGTAACCACCCACCCCTTTTATCTAACGGTCAACAGGTTTCCACGTAGATCCTTATATCTACATCTCTCATTGCTTCGTGGCTTCGACCTTCGACGCTTACCAAGCTCTCTTAACACAATTCCCCCGAAGGCCAAACCTCCAGACTTATGGATCTTACACCACGCATCCTCCTCGACAGACGGTTGAGATCTACTTCGCGAATCTAGGATTTGGTTCTTGCCGAACCCACTCAACACAAATTCCCTGAAGGAGAAACCTTCAGACTCACTGATCTTATGCCACACATCCTCCTTGACCAAGGGTTGAGATCTACTTTGCTACTACAGGCTTCAGTGGTTCTCATACATTGAAACCCCAGGCCAAATTCCTCGAGAGTATGAAGTCTCTGGACTACAGGATCTCTCGTCATGTATCCTTGGCTTCTATGACCAATATTCACTCCATCTCGTAGAGCTTCAGAGGAACTCGCGTGTCCCTTACTTAACCGAGTAACCATATTCCCAGACATCTATGGATCTATGTATGAATGTCCTCATAGATTCAATGGTCCATATTAACTCTGTGACTCCAGTGTTTGGGAGTTTCAGTACTAGACCTTTCCAAATCTCCTGGAGTACAACTTTGTCGAAGTGCTTAACGTATCCCCTCCTATGCTCAATCTAATGGCCGAGAGAAATCCATAATGGATCCCCAGATCGACGATCCTCGTCGATTCACAACTTAGGCCTTCAACTTATTTCGAGGTTTGTGGAGTCACAAGTCCCAAAGTCCCAAAGCCAAAAGAATTATCTCCTTTCAAACTAGCACAAGGTTCCTAGGCCCTAGTCACATGGGTCCTTTGGGAAATCTTATGGACTAGGCACAAATCCTTTTTCCACCAATGGGTTACAAACACAGGCAGGAGCCCTTGGTCAGATGGATGGCTAGTTTGAAGGAAAATTCCCTTCTCCCATAGACTCATACTTAACATTCCTGCTAAGATAAACTTCATAGGGTTGGAAATAATTAGGCGTTTCAGTCAATCCTACCCCATCTCTCCTATGGATTCACATCTCATAACTATATAGCATAAAAAATGAGATAAATTGAAAGATCATATAGATATAATAGTTTACATAAATCACAGATCATTTATAATAACTGTTCAAATATTGAAAGACTGAATCATAAACACATACATTTCATCATCACATCCAATATAATACACAGAGTATGAAAATACTTATCAGAAATAGAAAATGTGAAGCAACTGCTGAAATGGGTGCATGTTTCCTACCAACCATAGGCACATCCACTCCTACTGGATTTACCACTGGCCACCCCCGAGCTAGACCATGATGCTCTGAGAGATATTCTTTCTCTTTGCTCCAAAATAGTTAGGGACGAAGGTTACTCTCCTTCTCCCACATAAATTTGGAAACTGGTTTTCTCTGCTCCAAGCAAGGAGGTCTGCATGAGTACTTCCTTAGTCACTCATCAACCTCATTTATAAGCTTGTAACGAAACCCTGCCCCAAGATTCTTACATCCAGATAGAGATTACTACTCATCTTTCCTTTCTCAACTTCAGAATTGAAGTCTGTTCACTGCCATTCTTGGAAGAGTGTTTTTCTCTATTTTTCTATCTTGCAGATCTGTCTTTGTTCCCCCAAATTACCTCATTCCTTGCCTTTCTTAGTAAGGTTGCATGGGTATGAATCCAAATTCTTGGTCAAACCTGGAAGCCTTATAGATGGGTACCCTACCCCATCTCCTCATTAACTCTTGAGGATGGTCTTCCAGCTACCAGCATGACTGATATTTCTTTTATGGGTCAGAGGACTATTGAGCAATTACTCTCAGTAGATACTGGTCTAGTGAGGGTCATCTCAACCATACTTGGTTTTCTTGCACCATCTCTCTCATAGCATTCATGGTCTATCTTGGCAAACTTTCCCCCTTTCAGTAGTGGTGTAACACATATTCAAATTCAAATTCTATTAATAACATAAAATTCATACATTGACCCTTTTATACAAAGGTTGATCAAATCAAACATTCACACATATTTTGTCCACCATAGTATCTTGTCCAATTATAGTTATATTTACAAACTGGGGAAAACAGGGGTATTACAATCCCCTCTCTCTTAAAGGAACATCGTCCTCGATGTTCTATATGCCGGTGTGCTCTGTATGTACATAAGTAAACAAAAATGGATATGCTTGTTTCATGGAATCCTCCATTTCCCATGTAGCCTCATCTGGGCCAAAGTGTTTCCATTGCACCTTGACCTGCATAATGGTTCTATTCATGAGTGTGGTTTCCTTCCTGTCTATTATGCATTGAGGTTCTGGAAGGAACTCTCCCTCGGGTTCCACCTAAATCACAGACTAGTCAATAATATGATTAGAAACATGTACATACTTATTTAATAAAGAAACATGGAAAACATTATGTGCTTTCACTGTGGGAGGAAGTGCTAGCCGATAGGCTATTGGTCCCACCCAATACAAAACTTCAAAGGGTCCACAATACCGAGGTGCCAGCTTGGCACAAGCTCCCATCCTCAAGGAGCTTCTCCTGGGTCTAATTCAAGGACACACATGATCCCCTGCTTTGAACTCTCTAGGAGTCCTTTTTAGGTCTGCATAACTCTTTTGTCTATCCTGGGATGTTTTAAGATTTTGCCTAATCTGAATCACTTGTTGTTCCATTTCCTTTAGCATATCTGGCCTGATTGTAACTCTGTCTACTGGGTTGTTCCAGCTGATTGGAATATTACATTACCTTCCATAGAGGGATTCAAAAGGGATTATTTTTAATGACTCTTGATAGCCATTGTTGTAAGAAAAATATACCAATGGTAGGTAGTCCTCCCATTTCTTGGGTTGATGCATTACATGCATCCTCAACATGTATTTTAATACTTGGTTTAACCTCTCTATCTTCCCATAATTTTGAGGGTGATAGGATGTACTAAAGAGTAATTTTGTTTCAAAACCAACAAACAGAGATTTCCAAAAGTTTGAATTAAACTTTGTATCTCCGTCGGATATAATTTCCTTAGGCATTCCATGAAATCTGAATATCTCTTTCATGAAGATGTTGGAAATATCTATTGCCTTGCAAGTTGACTTGATGGGTATGAAGTGACAAGCCTTGCTCATTTTTTCCACAACTACCATGATGACATTGTTCTGTTTGGTTGATCTTGGTAATCCTATGATGAAATCCATGGAGATGGTTTCCCATTTCTATTCGAGAATTGGTAGGGGATGCAATAGTCCTACTGGGTGTCGGTGCTTTGAATTGACTTGCTGACATTCTAGACACTTAGCTACATAATCATCTAAGTCCTTTTTCATTCTGGGCCACTAGAGTAGATTTCTAGTGGCTGTTATCATTTTCTGATAACCAAGATGACCAGTATATGGTCTTTTCTGTAGTTCATCCATTATGAACCTCTTCAAGTCGTCACAACTTGGAATGTATAATCTGCCCTTAAAAGTCAATAGGTCATCATTAAGCATATGATAACCTTCATACTTCAGCCATATGGGCTCTTGCTTTAGGTATGATGTCACAGTCTTGAAAAATGCAACTCTTTCTTGGGAAACTTTGACCCTCTCTTTGATGTCTGATTCACTTGCGCTTACAACTTCCAAGTGAACTACTTTCATACTTCTACTAAGGGAACCATCCACCCTATTCTCCTTTCCTTTGATATGTTTTATTTCAAAATCAAACTCACTAAGGAGAGACATCCACCTAGCTTGTCTCACATTGAGTTTTGGTTGGTCAAACAAATACCTCAATCCATTATGGTCTGTCATAAGTAAAAATCTCCTGCCTAAGAGGTAATGCCTCCACATTTTTAGAGAATGCACTATGGTAACCAATTCCATATCATGAGTCACATAATTGACTTCGTTCTCATTCAATTTTCTGGACTCGTAGCAAATCACATGTCCTTCTTGCATAAGGACTCCTCCGAGCCATTCCTTGCAGGCATCTGTACACACAAGGAAGTCTTTGTTTGGATCTACAATCTTCAGTACAGGCGCATTGGTTAGAAGGTATTTCAACTCTTGAATTTTTTCTTCACATTCTGATGTCCAAATGAATTTAACCCCCTTTTTCTGAAGGGAGGTGAATGGGAAACCAATCTTGGAGAATCCTTTTATGAATCTCCTATCGTATCCTGCCAGAACCATAAAGGATCTGATATCAAATACATACTTTGGGGTAGGCCAATCCATGATGTATTTAATCTTGTTAGGATCAACTGCCACTCCTTCCTCATAAATAACATGGCCTAGGTAGTGGACTTGCTTCTGGAAGAAGTCACACTTATTGATCTTAGCATAGAGATGATGCTCTCTTAGTACTTGGAGTACTAGATTGAGATGTTCTTCATGCTCTTCCCTATTCTTGGAATAGATTAGGATATCATCAATGAATACCAACACAAAACTATCCAATAAATTTCTGAATACATTATTCATTAAGCACATAAAATTGGTTGGTGCATTGGTAAGCCCAAATGGCACCACCACAAATTCATAGTGGCCATATCTTGTCCTAAAGGTTGTCTTGTGGATGTCTTCATCTTTGATTTGGACCTGATGGTATCCAGACCTCAAGTCAATCTTGGAGAATATTTTAGCACCCCTTAATTGGTCAAACAAGTCATCGATCCTCGAAAAGGGATACTTTTTCTTGATGGTCATCTTATTGCGCTGTCTATAATCTCTGCATAGTCTAAGGGTGCCATCTTTCTTTTTCACAAAAAAAGATGGTGCCCCCCATGGAGACACACTAGGCTGAATGTAGCCTTTGTCCCACATCTCCTTCAACTATAGTTTGATCTCAACTAGCTCTAGTGTACTCATTCTATAGGGTGTTCTAGTCATTGGGACTACTCCTGGTACAAGTTCTATTGAAAAATCAATATCCCTTCTTAGAGGTAGACCTGACACCTCTTATGGGAATACATCTCTATATTCTCTCAATATGGGATGGTTCTCTAGGATGAGTTTGTCATTCTCAACAAAGTTCAATAGTTGTATTGCATACAAGGGACATCCCTTTCTGCAATACTTCTTCACTTGGAGGGATGATAATTGCCTCACTGAGACAGGCTTTTGAATCCCTTGTAGGGTTACCCTCCTTCCTTCTTTATTTTCACACTCCAAAGTTTTTCTGTAATAGTTCAACTTGGTTTGTGGGCAACGAACCAATCCATGCCAATCAATTGGTCATAAGATCCTAGAGGAAGTATGTTTAGGTTTTCTTGGGTGGGAAACCCACTCATGACAAATTGGTATGTTGGTATGACCTCTGTTACTTTTCTTTTGGTTCCAGTGACTAGTTGTACTAGCCATGATTTAACATGTTTAACTTGTTGCAATTTATATTTCTCAACAGTTTGAGGGGCAACATAACTCAAATTAGAACCAAGGTCAATTAAAATGGAAACATGATGGTTGGAAATTGTACCTTCCATCTCCACCACTGAATCTTGGTGGTTAGCTTTTCTATTATCCAAGGATTCATAAATTTGTGGCAGGATCCTAACCACATCATTGACTATGGTAGCCTCTTGGACGTTGTAGACCCTCTGAGCATTCTGTTTCTTATGCGAACAGTCCCTCAAGAAATGTTCCTCTCCATAACCCTAACATTTCAAGGTTTCTCTCTTTGTGTTATCAATCTTACTTGGAGTTTCTCTGAATGGTATATTTCCACTCTGGGATGGAAAATTTTGCTAATGCACACTTATGGAATGAAGGCTCATCCTAGAGCTCTTTCTAGAGTTCTTAAATTTCAAGGGTTTAAAACCCTTCTTCTTGAATGTCGAATTGTCTTTCTTCTTCCAGTCTTCACGGGGTTCTGTCTTACTCTTGAATTTCTCATTACAATACCTTGCCTTTCAAATAGTATCTTCTAAGGTCTTTGGATCATCAAACTCAATTCTCTCCTAGTAGGACTGAGGTAAGCCAATAATGAATCATTGCATCTTTCCATTTTCATCTTTTATGTAGGGAACATACGTCATCAGATCGAGAAATTTGTTGACATACTCATCTATGGTGAGTTGTCCCAGCTTCAGTTCATAGAACTCCTTGGTTTTCCCATCAAAATACTTTTCTGACAGGTACTTCTTCTTGAAGTATTTCTCAAATTGTTTCCATGACAAGTACTTCTCATGGACTCCTTTCACATTCCTAAGGTTCTCCCACCAAATGGAAGATTTCCCATTCAGGTTGAAAATGGCTATTTGAGCCTTTAAGTTTTCAGAGTAGTCATGGACTCTGAAGTACTTCTTCAAGCTGAGTAGCCAAACTTCTGCTTCTTCCCCCTTCTTAATCTGTGCATCGAAGGTGGGTGGTTTGTATTTCTTGAATTCTTCAAGGTCACAACTCTTGGAATGATTCCTCTTCCTTCCTCTTGTCTGAGAATGGGAACTAGTTTTACCACTAGAAGATTCCTTGGAGTTGTCAGTGTCCTCACTAGAGGAATCTTCCATTGAATGTCTCTGGGCTTCGTGTTGGGCCTTCTTCGAGGTGCTCCTTCTAGTCTAGCCACTTTCATGACCATGCTTCTATATATCAGGTGGAGTTGGATTTTTCTTAGTATGATGCATATCCACATGACCAACAGCTGGACCATGCTCCAATTGCCTTTGTATATCTGATAGACTTTGCAGTATAACTGAATTAATTTCTGTCTGCTTTTCCTGCTCCTTGATCAACCTCTCATTGTCATCCTTATAACTCTGTAATTCTGCCATGAGGATTCTTACAGTTTCATCCAAATTTGGAGGGGTTTCCACCACACTCCTTTCATCAGACTCTTCCTCTCTATTGTGGGAGGTCTCCCCCAACTCTTGATGTGTCACCATCCTTTAAGTTGTAATTCTCATGTTGTTCACTGACTGCTTAAGTGCAGATTTTTTTTTTTTCTGTTAGTCACTAAGGTACCAATTCATGAACAACGCATATCATTACAAGGTGAAGTCAGTTCTTTATTTGGAAACATTAGCCACCTACAGTGCAGACTTTCAAAACATCTATCAATAGTAGAAGGGGTAAGGTAGGGTGTTACCCCATAAGTTCTCTAATAATATTTTTATGTGACTCATGCATGAGCCCAGGCAAGCCAAGTGTTGTTGCCATGCTCTGATACCAATTTGTAACACACCCAACCCCTAAATACCCTTTCTAGAGATGGGGCATCAAATTTTCACATTTCCTTTTGTTCATTTTTGGTTCCTTACTAATAAAAACCATCTTATTCTACTCCGAAGTTTCCATCTTCCATTAAGTGCTTAAACTAGCTAGCGGGGTCCTCCTTGTGACCTCGGGCTGAAAACAAGGAGCTAAGAGTCTGCATAGCAGAGGTTTCAGCGCCTCGAAACTCTTGGGCTTTAGGAGTTCCAACGGTATTGTCGAATTTCCCAGATCGTCGAACAATGGAGGAATCAACGGCCCACGTCCTCCGTCGAGATCCTATGGTTAGAAAGGGGCTTGAAATTCGGCGTGGAACATTATTTCTTTCTAATCCCTGAAGTCTCGAACTATCACCATGTGGAGATAGCCCTTCAACGATCGACATTCGAAGTTTAGCATTGAACATCCTATGTTTCGGTGTTTCGGCCTTCGATGGTCATCTTTGGTCCATCGACGTTCGACGATTGACAATTTACATTGAACGTTCCTACGTTTCGATGTTTAGACCATTGACGGTCATCGTTCTCCCATCGACGTTTGACGATCGACGATTTATGTCGAACGTTCCAAAATTATAACATGCCCCAAAATCCCCGAACTCTTGAAGTTATCCAAACTCTCGGGCTCCCGATTACATCACCAACTACGTTGACCAGGTGGGCATGAACCAGTAACTAACACATGGCGAGGGTCGAGGGGTGACATGTGTCATGCTCTAACAAGCACAATGGGTATGTGAGTTTTCCAAAACTGAGTGACACATGGCACGCGTGATGTGGGTCCATGTCACCTCTGATGATGTCATTGAGCCATGTCCTCTCAGGATGGTAACCACCCCAACCCTTTGATCTAATGGTCGACAGGTTTCTACATAGATCCTTATATCTATGGCTCTCATTGTTTCGCAGCTTTGGACTTCAGTGCTTACCGAGCTCTCTTAACACAATTCCCCCAAAGGTGAAACCTACGAACTTGTGGATCTTACGCCACGCATCCTCCTCGTCCAATGGTTGATATATACTCCGCGAATCCAAGATTCGATGCTTGCCAAATCCACTCAACACAAATTCCCCTAAGGTGAAACCTTCAGACTCACGGATCTTATGCCACGCATCCTTCTCGACCAACGATCGAGATCTACTCTGTGACTCTGGTCTTCAATAGTTCTCATACTTTGAAACCCCAGGCCAAATTCCTCCAGAGTATGAAGTCTCCAGACTACAAGATCTCCCACCACGTATCCTTGGATTCTACGGCCAGGATTCACTCCAACTCGTAAAGCTTTGGAGGAACTTGAGCGTCCCTTACTTAGCCGAGTACGCAGAATCCCAAACATCCATGAATTTGTAGACTCATGTTCTCCCATATTCGGTGGTCCATATTAACTCCGCGACTCCGACGTTTGGGAGTTTCGGGGCTAGACCTTTCCAAATCTCTCGGAGTACAACTTTGCCGAAGCGCTTAACGCATCCCCTCCTATGCCCGATCTAACAGATGAGAGTGATCCATATTGGATCCCCAGATCGATGGTCCTCTTTGATTCACGACTTCGGCCTTCAGCTAATTTTGAGGGTTGTGGAGTCACAAGTCCCGAAGTTCCGAAGACAAAAGAGATAGCTCCTTTCGGACTGGTGCAGGGTTCCTTGGCCCTAGTCACATGGGTCCTTTGGGAAAGCTTATGGGCTAGGAGAAAATATTTTTTTCGCCAATGGGTTAACAACATCAGAATGAGCCCTCGATCAGATGGATGGTTAGTTTGAAGGAAAACACCCTTCTCCCACAGACTCATACTTAAAATTCCCGCTAAGGTAAACTTCATAGGGTTGGCAGGATTTAGGTGTTTCCATCAATCCTACCCCATCTCTCTTGTGGATTCACATATCATAATTATCTAGCATCAAAACTAAGATAAATTGAAAGATCATATAGATATAACAATTTACAGAAATCACAAAGCATTTCTAATAACTGTTCAAATACTGAAAGACTGAATCATAAACACATAAATTTCATCATCACATCCAATATAATACACAAAGTACGAAAATACTTATCAGAACTAGAAAATGTGAAGCAACTGCTGAAAGGGGTTCCTATTTCCTCCCAACCATAGGCACAACCAATCCTACTGGATTTACCACTAACCACCCCCGAGCTAGACCATGATTCTCTGAGAGAGATTCTTTCTCTTTGCTCCACAACAGTCAGGGATGAAGGTTACTCTCCTTCTCCCACAGAAACTAGGCAACTGGTTTTCTATGTTCCAAGCAAGGAGGTCTGCACGAGTACTTCCTCAGTCACTTGTCAACCTTATTTGTTAGCTTGTAGTGAAAACCTACCCCAAGCTTCTTACAACCAGATCGAGCTTACTGCTCAACTTTCCTTTCTGAACTTTGGAATCAAATTCTGTTCATTTCCCTTCTTGGGAGAGTGTTTTTCTCTATTCTTCTATCTTGTAAATCTGTCTCTGTTCCCCCAAATTACCTCATTCCTTACCTTCCTAAAAAAGGTTGCATGGGTCCGAATCCCAATTCGTGGTCAGGACTTGAAGCCTTACAGATGGGTACCCTTCCCCATATCCTCATTAACTCTTGAGGATGGCCTTCTAGCTACCATCCTGACTGGTAATTATTTTCTGGGTCAGAGGACTATTGAGAAATTACTCTCAGTAGGTATTTGTCTGGTGAGGGTCATATCAACCATACTTGGTTTCCATGCACCATCTCTCTCATAACATTCATGGTCTATCTTGGAAAACTTTGCCCCTTTCAGCAGTTTTTGCAACACATATTCAAAATCAAATTCTATTAATAACAAAAAAATCATGCATTGACTCTTTTATACAAAGGTTCATAAAATCAAACATTCACACATATTTAGTCTGCCATAGTCTCTTGGTCAGTTATAGTTATACTTACAAACTGGGGGAAACAAGGGTATTACACATGACATCATGGAAGCCTCCAACACTTCTATCAACCAAGGTAAATCTCAAATATATATATTTTTTCAATACACCTCCTTCTATTCAAGTTCACCTTGCAAGAATTTTGAGTTATCAAATAAGTACCCTCCATTCCAAATACTTTTGTTCCCCTTTGGTGGAAAAATCCTTAAAACAAGCATCATGGGAAGACCTCTTGGCATAGATGGCTAAAAAAATTGACTTCCTATCCTTTCATTCTATCAACCTAGTGGGTAGACTAGTGTTAGTCAAATAGGTCTTGCAAGAAATTAGCTCGTACCTATTTTCTATTTTAGTTTCCCCAAAGTACATCTTGAAAGATGTAAGAAATGTGCACAAAACCTTCCTTTATGGAGGAAACAAAGAACACAAAAAGTGGGCCTTGGTTTCTTGGGAAATGATTTGTCTTCCAAATATTGCGAGAGGCTTAGGTCTACGAGATTTAGAGGTCCTAGGTAATGTTCTGGGACACAAAATATGGTGACAATGGATAAACAACCCCAATACCATGTGGGTGGACTTATGGAAACAAACTATGCAGAAGATGAAACTTAAAGTCAATTGATACGCATGAACAACTCTTCTCCTATTTCCAACATTTGGAACATCAGATGGAAAAACTGAACATTGATTCAACACCATTTCTTCTAAGAAATCCACAATGGGAAGTATGCCTTGTTTTGGGGTGATGCTTGGAAAAAGTTACCTGAATGCGAAGAGAGAGAAACCCTCCAGGATATCAAAACCACTACATCCAATCAAGGAAAAATGACTATAATGCACTACTAGCTCCCTATGGCAGTGAATCAACAATGTCACATTTGGTTTCCCAAAGATTAGTGGAAGATGTCCCTAGAGAAAGGAACCGCATGTAACGTTTGGGACGAGTTGAACACAAGGAAAATCAAAGTCAATAATAAGCAAGATAAAATTTGATGGGGAAGATATGTAAGTGGTGACTTCACAATTAGAGAGGTGTATTGCATCACTGTTGGCTACCAAAATATCCCAAAGAAAGGAATGTGGAAACAAATTTGGTAGTAGAAACTATGGCTGGAGGTCTCAACTTTCCTCTGGCTGCTAGCACACAGGAACACTTTAACTTGGGACAACCTCCTCAAAAAATGATATTCAAGACCTTTAATATTCCCTCTCCATAAATACCAGGTAGAAACTTTAGAGAATATTTTCAACTCCTTTCGCTTTGTTTCAGAGCTACAGGATTGAGGTGAATTGATCTTTTGCAGGTCCATCTGCAACACAAATAATATCCAAGACACCATTGAAAACTAGAATCAGGGTGTCACCCAAAATCCTATTGTCAACAAAGTATGGAAATTTCTACTAGGACTCACATTATGGGAAACATGGATGGAAAGGAATATACATATATTTAAAACATATCACTCAAACCCCAATAAAGTATGGGACCACATCACTCGGTCTATACTTGAATCAATTTTAATTTAGGAATGGATGGAACAGGACTGGAAATGCAACCACCATGAGAAAAGCATCATGATTTCCCTATATTTAGATCCAAGAAAATCACCTTACATATTGAAGCCTGCATATCCATCAAGTAGTGTACCCTCTGGTCCCCCCCCTCTTGGTTTCATCAAATTAAACTTCGATGTGGCCTCAAAAGGAAACTTAGGAATTGCAAGATATGGAGGGATCTTCACAAATGACAATGGAAATATAATATGAATTTATGCAGGGAATCCAAGATTAGATAGAAACAATGTGGTAGAGATCAAATCCTTTGAAGAAGGCCTCAATATAGCCATCAAAGAAACTTCACAAAATTATTTGCAGAGGGTGACTCATAGCTAATCATCCACATGCTAACTCACATTCAACATGGCTCTCATATATATAAAATCTCCACCAGTTGGCATCTCGAAACCACTCTAGAGAGCATCAAAATTCTCATCAACCAAATCCCTAATCTTATCCTTTCTCATGTCCGCCTCTCAACAAACAAATTGGTGGATCGAATGACGAATGAAGGAATCCTAATTTTTCTGGACAACCCAGACAAGCCCTAGGACCCTTCTCACAATGATTCTTTAATGACAACTTGATCTGACCTAGCATCAGAGGACTACCAACCTATTGACGGGTCCAATATCCTTTGACTAAACAGTAGGAACCAAACCCGACTTAGAGGCCCAATTATACTCTGCAGCGTTTGATGAGTGGAATGGTTCTCCAGGTCTTTCAATCTGGCCAATTTACCGATGGGATTTACTAGTGATTGACAGGGTTTCTTTTTGTGAAAGTTCCTCCTTCAGGTTAAACGATTCTCTTTTTTGTCTTTTCTATTATTAGATAAGTCCGATAAAATAAGGGTGATGGTATAAACCAACTGATAGAGGAAATTATTAACTATTGAAGAATGTTTATCTTGGGATAACCCTCATGCTCTGGCGTGCAGACAACGATATTCACACCTATTACAAGTCTAGTAATAATATGTTAACTTACTGGTATTTCAACATTGACTGAGATAACAATTATGGAAAGAAAATATGCATGCAATAAATATAAATGTAACAAAAATAGTTTCCTTAGCTCTACCATCAATCACATATTAACACAATGATTCACTTTTCATCATTTAGAAAAAAAGAATTGTTTACAGTATTGAAAAGATGGATTATCAATAAATTTAGAAACTCTTACTCTTTACAACATCAACTACTGAATTCAAAGATGGAAGTAGTTCCTCCTGAATCCAATCACATAATGCTTTTGATGAAAATAAAATTTGTCTCAGGCTCTAAACAAAACTTCTTAATTAAAGTTGCTCAGAAATAATTCTTTACAATTCTCAAGAAAGAGGGTCTTTCCCAAAACCATCGACCCTTCCCATGAGGTCGATACCCTTATTTATAAAGAATCACTAAATTAAAATAAATACTAAAAGTTTGTGTTAAGTAAAACAAAAGAAATGTCTTTGTTCTCTTGAGATCGTCTAGTGTTTCTACTAGAGTGGGTGATTCTTATCATACTATGACCACTTGATGAAGAGATCCTCACATGTGTTAGCATACGGGAATCTGTGCTGGTCCATTGGGGTTGAAAGCATTTCCCTTATCTGTATTGCCTGTTCTCTATATCTGATCATCTTGGCACTTAAACAATGCATTACTGCGCTAGCCTTGATCGGGTGTTCCATAAAATTCTTTACTTGACCTACTGTCATGCTCGCCACCTGTGCGATCTCTGCTTCCCATGCCGAGTCATGTTCTGCATGTCATATGACTATGTCATGCAAATCAACAAAGTCTTCAGGTGAGCTGAACTCTGGAAGGCCAATGTCTTTCATCTCTCGATTGATCTTCTCCCAACTTTTCTCAAACTTGGCCCAGATTTCTTGTATCTTTCACTGAGGTTCCTGGACCATACTTACCTAGTATTCGACTACCTTCCTGATTTGAGAGATGTTGCTAGCCATCAACACTCAGATGCCATGCTCTTCTATGTCTCGGCCTTTCTATACTGCACTGATATAATCGATTCTCTCCAAATCCTGGTATGACTTTTCATACCATCTCTCCACGTATTTACATGTTTCCATCCCCATGAGAGTGTCTTCTTGAAAATTGGTTATGCACTTGGTGAAGAGATTTCTTTCGCTCGTGAATTGTGCATATGCTTTTTAGAATTCACTCTTCAGGAAAAGTGTTGCTTGTGTTTAGTCCTGGTAATATTTCGCTAGATGGCGGAGATGGTCCAACTCCTTCTTTTCAACATCCAGTTCCTTTTCATCCCATCTTGCTCGATCTAGCATGGCATCAGTTACAGACATTCCCACGCCAATTAGCTCAGTCGTCTTCGCATTTTATGTGCTGAGAAGTGTTTCTTCTGTGGTGATGAGAAGTGTGTTATCCACTGTGAACCTCCTTTTCTTGGTTTTCGTTCGCATTATATCTTTCCTCTTTCTATCATAAGCAATCACCTGTATATTGGAGACCTCATCCACGGGCTCAGGGATCTATTGGTCTCCCCAGGTCAGAGTGTTTCTTAGGCTTCCTACCCTATATATTTGTTCTAGGACTGGCTCTTGTACTTCTTTGATAGGGGAAACTTTTGTATGTTCTAGTGACTTGACCTCCTGCTGGTGTTCGTCGGATGGTGGAGTGTCGACCTTATATGGGGAGATGGTCACAGGCTCAACACTAACTTGGTGATAAGTTGTTGAGGTGCCAATCTCTAGCTGCTGCAATTCCTCTTCTTGCTCACCAGAGCCTAGCTCATCCTTGGAGCTGTCTTTTGGAGTCCCCGATAGGTCGAGAAATTTAGTGCTTAGGATACTCTCGACCTCATGGTTTCCCTGCAGAGGGTTTAGAATCGAAGCATCGGGATTTGGAGTAGATGTTCCCTCCGATTGTTTTTCCTTTGTGATTGGTACTGGAGTTATAAGCGAGACATCCGAGCTCTCTTCATCATCATAGATGGTAATCAAATCAAAGAGAATGTTAGGAACACCTGTTTCACCTGATGTTCTTGGAATCTCCTACTAGGCTGGAATAATCACTGGTGATCTGGCTTGTGGTGATAGAAATTTGGGGTTTTCTAGATCAATGGTTCCCTCCAGTGGGGTTGATTCTGAGCCATTTAGCTCCTCTCTGATGTTGATTGTGTCGACCGGGGTGATCCTTATAGGTTCTAATAGTTGGGGATCATTTTCTAACTTTTGGATGAGTCTTTGGTATTCTTCTAACAACAACATCCCCCTCCTTTGTGCCTCTGTGGCTTCTATTGCTATGTTCTCTTCCCTAACCCTAAGGGCTTCTTGATCCGTTTGTTCTATCGTTTCAACTTGCTCATCCATACTCATCGCTTTAAATATATTCATATTTGGGTTAGCATTTCTCTATAGCACCTCCTCCCAGTCCTGAGCACATTTTGTAAATATTTCATCTTCAAAATTATCATGTGCGTATAGCTAGCAGGAGGAGACTTGTGATGCATGCTGAAGTACTAGGCCTCTAGCGTTATGTTTGAAAAATTGGCATGTGGGGAATCTGTATTCCAATTGGCTCAAACCCTCTTGTTTATCTTGCGAAGTATCCTTCACCATGTAAAACCCTATATGGAAACCATAGGGTATGAACGCTCGCTTCTTGTATTTAACCAGAGTGGCATTATAACCCTGCAGGATGGTTTGGTAACAGATTTCTCCCATGGCGAGCTGGTATGGGACGTGAGCCAGGAGTAAATGTGGTGCGTCGGGGCCCCTAAACACCCTGATATAAGTCATGGTTTCCTCTAGGTACTAGTGGCCTACGTTTGAGATCATTTTCTTGGTGGCTGTCGAAAGTCTTGGGAATTCTTTCTTAAAAATAATAAAATAGAACCGAGCTATAAATTCATCGCAGATGAGAGTGTTTTCACCCCATAATTTATGGGAAATCAACTGGTGACTTAGAATTTATCTGTATTTAGTATTTTTTGTTGACAAATGATTTTGCAGTCTGCAAATAATTTGCAAAAAGAAAAAGAAAAAGAAAAAGAAAAAAGAAAAAAGAAAAAAGAAAAAGAAAAAAGAAAAAGAAAAAGAAAAAAGAAAAAGAAAAGAAAAAAAAGAGGGCATAAAAGAATGGAAGTAAAAGCCCCATGCAATAACAGTAGCTTGGCCATACCATTCAAGCATGGCCAAGTTCTTTTTAAAATTTGATGTTGATAGGTTAGAGAATGAATCTGACCAGACCATCTAATCCTGGTCAGATAGCCCCTAGGTTAGAACTAGTGAATACATCTGATCAGACCATCTAATCCTGGTCAGATAGCCCCTAGGTCAGAACTAGTGAATACATCTGATCAGACCATCTAATCCTGGTCAGATAGCCCCTAGGTTAGAACTAGTGAATAAGTCTGACCAGACTGTCTAATGCTGGTCAGATGGCCCCTAGGTAGAGTAATATCTTAACCCAACTGTTTAATCTGGGTTAACTGTCTTGTGAAAGTAGGTTAGCATGTAGGTGAATTGCTTTGGCCTCCTTGCCCAAATAAAACCCACTTGGAGAAAATGCTACATCAAGTCCCCGTTGCCTAAGGATAGTTGAAATGATGTCCCCTTGGTGGTGTCTATGAAAAAATTGGAGAAAAACCCATAAAAAGGCACTAATCCTAAGTTTTTCCTACACATTACTTTTTCCTATCCTGACCTATGTTTCATTCACTTTCCAATGGTCCAGATCACGACGCTTAGATCAATGGCCCATAGAGTTTTCCGGACCCCCCCTAGTGTTCTTCCTTTAATCGGGGGGGGTCCGGAATCGGTGATAATATTTACGCAGATCTAGACGGTTCACAAAGGAGCGCGTGAATCCACGACCCACATTTGATTCC
>SNQJ01S0011130.1:62152-74667 GCA_010110895.2 Picea sitchensis
CCGGAATAGGTATTAAGAAGCATGCTAAGATCTGCGGCCAGGAAACCAGGGCGCAGATCGACGGATCAAAGTTAATTTCGGACCCCCCTTGGTGTTCTACTTTTAATCAAAGGGGGGGTCCGAAATGGATTTTCTCTCAGGTGGGCCCCTTGTCACAGGTGGCGCAAGTCTATTGGTTCTCAAGTCCCATCCCCCACATGCTATCTCACAACCCGTCACTCATGGACATCATCCTCCACTGAGTCCACTTTTCCCATTTGTTCCCAGAGTCGCGTCCCGTCCCATTACTACTGTCAGACCCTGCGGTCATCCCCTCACCCCTTTCACTCACGACCAACCCCTGAGGCTGAACTTTTCCACCAATCCCAGGCCGCCACGTCACCTGTCCATATTTTATACCACCGTCTCCTTCCATCTCACCCCCCAAATGCCCGTTAGCCATTTATTACAGGATAACGTTCCCATTATCCTGCTGACCTGTCTCCTGCATCCTACCGACCCCAATTTTGAATAAAATCGTCGTTATGCCCCTTTTCATTCGTTATTCGTCCATCGCGCCAGAAAACACCCCTCTTACTCCGCCATTACCTACACTGCTTGCCCATCATTTTCATCCACAGTCCGTCGACCCCACTAATGTATTGTTTACTGCAGGTACAGTTGCTGAAATGGTGTCAAAGACAAGACAAGCGGGAGAAGAAGAGAATCCTTTTCTTCCTCCTCCTGTTGACCTAGATAAAATTCCCTTGGTTGATAAAGATCGTTTGATAGCAGATACTATTTGCAATTTCGACTTTTCTGATCTATAGTCATGGCTCCGGGAGGTTTTCCAGGACCAGAGCGACGAAATTGGACTCTGGGAGTCCAATTTGCCCCTGTATCTCTTTCCCCAGATTCATCATTTCCCAGAATTTGCCCTCAAGTGCCAAGCCCATTACATCCCCAACCAGAAATCCATCGTTTCTTCATCTGGAGATGTTCTCTTCTTCATCACCCCAGAGGATATAGACCAGATGATGCAAATTCCCCGTGCTGAATCTGCATCGCCTTTCAATTTAGAAATCCTCACTAAGCTCTACCAGAAAATGAATTTCCTACAGAGAGCTCAGATATTTGAGTTGTTTCTTCCCACCTCCGCTCCTTTCCTGACCACCAGTCCACCTTACCCTTCATCCATGTTCTCCACCAAAGGAAACCAAATCATTTCTTCCCTGTGTGCCCTGCTTGGTTACTATTCTGATCAATGGGTAGATGATCCCATCCTGGGTTTTCTGTCCATTTTCTCGAATGATGAACAACCTACCACACAGTTCGACTACAACACTTTCTTGGCCAACAGTATCCATGAAAAATTCATGAATTTTGGCAACGAGGGTATGTTTAGATATTCATCCATTCTGGCTTACATGTTCATCTACTTTCAAGCCGACAGGTTTAGTTTCTCCATGCAGAAGATGGACGCAGACGGGAAGCCACGGCCTGTCACAGCATGGACTTCTCTCCTGAAACATAATTGTGTGGAATATGACTTCAAAGCGTTCATTGACCAGTTTTACCACCCTGTGGTAAGTATGTTAAGAGGCATGCCTGAGCCACGCATAAATGATGAAGTCCAGAGAATTCTGCATCTCTTGGACAACACAAAGACAGAAGACTGGTACTTATATTAGAACCACACCGAAATCAGAGTCTTCGGGTGCGAATTGGCACCTTACAAACTACCTCAATATGTGTTGGTAAGGATTTTTGCATTAGAATACATTAGACAAATAATGAATTTAGATGACATTCACTTTGTTTCCCTGAAGAAAAAACAACAATTGAGAATCAAGGGGCAGATTGGTTCTTTCATCTGTAATAGCCGAGGCACAGGGGAAGAAGCAGATAAAAAGTTGAAAGAGATGAAATTCCCTGTGAGTTTCGCCTGGCACTATGATCCAGGTGGGATCATTTCGGAAATGAGGGTGAAAAATAAAAATGTCCCTTATGCTCATGAGTCCAAGCCAGAGATCGAGAAATTTGCAAATCAGACTATATGGGTGCCTAACACTTTGATGGACATGGAATAACAAGTTGACGTGGAAGAACAGGATCCCCCGACAAGTGTGCCACCAACTGACACCCCTCAGGTCCCCAAAGAGAAGAGGCCCCGACAGGAGTCTCCTCCTGTGACAGAGGTGTCATCAGAGGAGTTCCAAATACACTCCAAAAGGCCAAAGACATTTTCAATGCCTGGCGCGACAGTTGAACAGGAAGTTTCGACTACCACAGTGACTACCACCAGGGTCAAGCCAGTCACTCTACCTTTCGTCTCGAGTCAGCATAAGGGAATAACAATAGCAATAAAATCCACATATTCTCCCCTGGATACTCAGCCGAGTAAAACTGGCCCCAAGCTAGGCATTTTCGAAAAGTATGACATGATCAAGAAGAAGAACCAGACTCTCACTAGCAGCACTTATGCCCAGTTTCAGAAGCAATCGTCCACAACTCAACATAGGCTTCTTTCGGCATTTGACACAGAAAAGGGTAGTATGCATATGTCTTACCTCCAAGCACAAGTGCCAGATCTCAAGGTGATATCAGATTACAAAAGGGCCACTTTTGAGTTTCAAGTGAAGGACGTGCATCTAGCAGATCAGATGGATCTGCACAAGCAAACAGGGGAGATGGTCTTCCACACATTGGCCCACGCTTCAGCTTCATCATCAAAATTTCGGGTATCTTTGAACAATGCTCAGACCCAACTTAAGTTGGAAAAAATATCATCTTTCGCGAAGGACAACATAATCAAGACATTGGAGGAGCTGGTCCTCAAGATCGGTTACGACCCTGCGAATGTCAAGGCAGCCGAAGAGATGATTAAAAAGAAAAACGTTGATATCGTATCCTTAAGAAAACAACTAAAACTCCCGCCAACAGAGGACTCATAGGCAAAGGAGATAGCAGAAAAGGACGTGGAAAAAGATGAGATGCTGAAGTTACTCATGGAGCAGAATGATCAACTAAAAGAAATGGAATCTGAGATGGAGAGACTCTTAAAGGAGAAAGAGCAAATGAAGCCCATGGAATGCATTCCATTGAGTTCTATCCCAATTGCAGGATTGAGCACAACAACAATGACAGTTATTCCATTTGCAACATCAGTGCCACTACCAGAAGGAACAACAGACCTTGCCACGTCCATGGAGAGGATGAACCTGCAAGAGTCAGAAATCAGCAGGCTTAATAAAGATGTGGAGAACCTCCTAGAGCTAAAGACTTCTTTCCAGACAAGCTTATCCAAAGAAAAACAAGTGAACGAACAAATCAGGAAGGAGTTACAGCAGCTCCAAAAACAGACAATGACAGGGAAGACATTGGCGGAGGTCAAAGAGATTGTGTGGACAGATATTTCCAAGTCTATTAATGAAATATGGCCAATGGTTCAAATCATGTTTGAACAGAATGAGTTGCTTGATAGGAGAAAACAGGCTGTCAAGAAAATCAGAGTGGAGTTGGGAGACATGCCAGCACAAGCAAATGAAATCATCAGGTTCCTGAATTCCAAGACCAGAGAGGAACTTGAAGAATTAAAGATTGAGGACAGGACATAAACTATACTTGAGGTAAAAAGAGTTCTAACCAAAAGAGGTCTCATGCTTCAGCTTGAGGAAAAGATTCAAGTCATGGATCAAGGAGTACAGAAGTTTTTCAATAAGATAGATGCTCTCCAAAGGAAAGGCCTACCTGGCCTGAAAGTCATTAATGACAAATTAATGACACTTCCCGATTACAAGAAAAGGTTGACTGAAGTGGCTAAGGACAGTTCCAAATTTGCAGGGATACAGGGAAGCATCACAGGCAAAGCATTCATGGACGCCCTGCAGTGGGATATTGGTATCCAACACGAGATTAAACACATATTCATCATCAAGCCTACATTTGCTAAGTACACAGACATGGATGAAGTGTATCCGAGACTCCTCAAGGTCACAGTGCCAGGTCATCTCAGATGGGAGGAGCTTTGTGATCTACTTGATTAGCAGAATGAGCTGTCCAAGTCCAGTCCCCTGTCCAGTCAGAAGAAGTCGTGAGAAAGCTTCGCCAACGGCCTACCCCAGAAATTCCGCATACAGTTGTATCGAGTCATCAAGCACTTTTGATTAGTTAAGTTAGTTAGACTAAAAATAGATTGAGCACATCTTGATTAGTTATGACAAGAACGTTTGTAACTGTAATTATAAATATTTCATCCTTCGAAGTATTGAGGGTTGTTGATTTGCACACCCCATCACTATCAAGCTGTATTATTTTTGACAAGATCGGCCATTAATAAAGAAGAAGAACTTTCATAGGATTCTTGCGTATGTTCACTGGTGACGTTGATTTTCCTATGTTAAATGTTTCCTTTCTCTGTAATCATTTTGTTTTCCCGACTAATCTTTAAGAGTAATGTTACGTTGCAGGATTTATCTCTGATACCCTGTTTCCGATTCTGAAGATTTTAATGTTTTCTTCTAATTCCTTCAATTAAGAAATTCTTAACTGCTTGTTAATTGAAGTTATTTTTCTCATCTGTTCTTCTGACCATCACTTTAATGATTAAAGATCTAGTGAGGGTATTATCTCGTCCAGTGAAGATCTTCTTTGGCATTTTAGGTTGTATCTGATATCTTTTTAAACACAGACCCCATAGCCCAATGGATGTGTAGACCGCGTCAACCAAATTAAAAAATATTTTGCTACAAAACCTACCGTTCTTTACACCTAGCCTAATATCTTTCATTAAAACAAAGCTAAACCCTATAGAGAGATCCCTCTCTGAAGCTGGAAGGGCTAGATCCCATCTTTAAAATCGGTTGGATAAAGTTACCTTTGTAGATTTCCTCTCTCTCAACCTCTCTGAAATTTACCAAGTGCTAACATAATGGCGACTCCACTGGGGAGGAACATATAATAATCGATAATCTTATCTTTTCTTTCCCCTAAAAGAAATTTCAATTTCAAGAATAAATTAATGTTGAGAGGTTCATTAACTCTGTATATATTATTTTCAGAATCTCCCTTCGGATCTTTTCCCTTTCTTACCGTTCCTCTATGACTGTCCCTGCAACAGTACAACCTAACATCGAGCCCAGACTACCAAACCAAATGAATATTGCTACAAATATTTTCCACGTTATCCTTAAAACTGCTAGCAACCGGAAAGAACTCGAACATTCATGGGCGGCCATTGAACAATATATCACTGCTCAGGAACAAGTGGAAGCTAGACGACGTCAACGAAGAAATCTCCCCTAGTCTCTTTCACCAAAATAAAAAATATAAAAATATATATATATATACATAAAAACCAAAAAGAGTTCTGGCTTCCAGGAAAGTTCATACTCAATCTCATCCTGACCCAGAACCCTCATTCGTAGTAGATAACCCCGAACAGTTATTCAAGCAAAAAACCCTAGCTCCCGTTTCAGTAAGTCGTAACCCCCTTCATAAATTTTCTTCCGAAGAATCTGCTGTATCTCAAAGTCTTGACCTTGATACTTTCCCACGGCAAAGTCTGGTTAGAACCAGGTCCGACAGTTTCATTACTGGAATCATTTTCGACCCAACTGTGCTGCAACCTCGAACCCTCGAAGGTCTGTCTCCTACGACTAAACCCCAAATCATGGTCTCAGTATTTTCCAGTCCCACCCCTTCTTCGTCTTCCTCTCCAGTCGTTACCTCACTGACCATCCAAGTCGCTGTCCCACCACCTCCACCCATCATGGCCGCTCGCTATGCTCCTTTAGTGTTGGTGGCGCCACTGCATGCCATGCCCCAAGATTACCAAACAAGACTTCCGCAATTCGATGCAACAGGAACTTTGAACGCCCAACAACATGTCGATAAAATGAACGACTATTTTGATTTGCAAGAAATTGACGAAGTGGACGTTCAAATGAGACTTTTCACCCAAATCTTAACAGGAGATGTCAATAAATGGTTCAGAGCTCTGCCCACCACCTCAGTCCATGACCTGATCGAGTTTCAAAGAATTTTTCTTGACAGATGGGAGGTAAAGAAAAACCCTCTCCAGATACTGTCAGAATATGAGACTATACGAAGAAACCAAGGTGAGACTGTACAAGATTACTGCACCCGTTTTAATAATCTGTACAACGCCATTCCTGTTGAAATTAAACCTCCACAGAGACTAGCTTTGATAAAGTTCCCAGATGGTTTTGATGCTGACATGTCATATCAATTAAGAGAAAGAAACTCTACCACCTTGGATGACATGCAGAAAAGTGCTATAAGTGTGGAGGCAAATCTGTTGGCAAAGAGAGCCCGTCAGAGATCAGAAAGGAGAGTCACGATCAGAGAAGAACCTTCCACATCCAACACTGATGCTAGATTGGATTCTTTGACCAGAGTAGTGGAGGGAATGATGGAAAGAATGAATGTGTTAGATAGAAACTCTCCAAGAGAGAGAGAAAACCCACCAGCTCCCCATGTTCGGAATCCCAATTTCAGGAGAAACCCTCCTCAGATCAGACAGAGAGATCTAACAGATCAGAGAGAGCAGAGGGGGCCAGATCCGCCAATCATACCTCCCCTGCAGGAAAACTATGCTAATGATGGGGGGGAAATGGTTGAGGAATTGGAAGACACTCACATCAACCTCATGGGCATTCATGACAATGAAGCCATTTTCCTTACTTAAGAGGAGCAGGAACTCTTCCTTCTCAATCAGACCAAAGTCAGTGAGGAAGCTGAAGATTCAGAACAACAGGCATTTGAAAATGCTATTTTGGAGGTACACCGTCAATACAATCTGCGAAATAAGAAGAATGAAGGGAACCCTCCAAAAAAGATAACTGAAACACAGAAAGCAGCTGAGACACAGAAAGGTCCTGGACTATCTGCCAAGAAAATGCCTGAGAAGATTACTGTTGTTGAGAAGACTACTGCTAAGACTACTGTTGAGAAGATTCCCGAGAAGAATAATGCTGACGCTCCTTCGAAGAAAAAACTCACCATTCTGAAAAGGCCATCACAGCCCGAAGTTTCACTCACAAATCCACTTGGTACTTCTGAGCAGAAGAATATGATGGACAAGCTAGAATTGATGAGCCAAAGTAGAACTCCTACACCTTTCATCCTGGAGGCTGAATTGGCAAAAATAAAAATCCCCATCCCACTTACCGAGTTGATGAACAGTGGAGGGTATCGTTCACAAGTAATCAAAGCACTGGCCATTGAACCCGACATAGGCACCAGGGCCTTAACCATTGGATCAACCAATCATTCGGACACTGTGAACCTCACTGAGGACAGGCCCGAGCTCCTTTTCGGACCTGAAGTTGATGGTAGAGATGATACAGGGGAAGTTGCTCCTTTCTACATCAGTCTGAACATACACGACTTGATTCTACACAACGCCATGTTGGATTCTGGGGCCTCCCATAATCTGATGCCAAAAGCAGTAATGGAAAAGTTGGGACTGGAGGTCACCAGACCATACAAAGATTTACACTCATTTGACTCCAACAAAGTTAAATGTATTGGATTGATCAAAGATCTCTGCATCACCTTAGTTCAGATCTCGGCGAAGAGCATGGTAATGGATGTGGTAGTTGCAGATATACCACCGAAGTATGGAATGTTGTTATCCCAGTCTTGGGGGGCAAAGCTAAAAGTAACGCTACAGTTGGATATGTCTTATGCTACTATTCTAGTGTTTGGGAAACATAGGAGGTTATACAGAGAAACACTGATGAAGTACATGGTCAGTGGCCAGGACAAACCTCACAATTATCCCCTCTACTCTACACATTCTGATTTGGATTCATTCATCTTGTACACTGATGGTGGTGCGGAAGAGCAAGATATTCCGCTGATGGAAGACACATCTAATCAAGGTGAAGGCTCAGAAAACCCTGAAGTGGCAAAGATGAAGAACGAAATAACGGAGGAGCTACCCGCTGATTTCTGGAGCATGGATTTTGACGAAGCGGTGAGTAAAGAAGGAGAAGGAGCAGGAGTCTGGTTGCATAATCACAGAAATAGATATTCAGAAAATCACTCTTACAAACTAAATTTCCAATGTACCAACANCGGTCTGAAGATTTTGAAAAAGGTTGGTGCTAAACAGATAATAGTAAGAGGAGACTCTGAACTAATAATAAAACAAGTTAAAGGAGAGTATGCTGCGAAACATCCCCATCTTAGAGCTTATAGGAACGCTGTCCTGGACGCTTTAAGATGTTTCAATGAGGTTGACTTGCAGGTAATGCCAAGAGGACAGAATATTCTGGCCGACGGACTGGCTACGTCAGCAGCCACTTGTAAGATCCCTTTCTGCCCAACTCACTCATATACTGTTGAAGTGAAATGCAAACCGACAGTTCCTGACAATATCAGGTACTGGCAAGTGTTCGGGAACGATGATCAGATTGAGGAATTTTTGCAATGCAAGAACGATTTTGAATGTACTAACATAGATTTAGAGAATGAAGATGACAATGTAAATAATTTAGATTGTGAAATGGATAGGGTAAATACAGTAGAATAAGAAGACTTGAGTGATGACGAAATAGATGCTGAGGTTATACAGTTGAAGAGCAATGTTTTGCCTAGATGTCTTGTCCCGTTAGAAGACTTGTTTGACAACGATGATGTGGCCAAAAAGCCAAAAATAGAAGCTCACGGACAAGAGGTGGAAGAATGTAAGATAGGGACCGAAGAGAAACCAAAGATGATCAAGCTATCTAAATCATTACCCCCAAAACAAAAGCTCAAGTACATTGAACTGTTCAAAGAGTATTCATATGTTTTTGCCTGGAGCTATGAGGATTTGAAGAACTATGATACCAACATTATACAACACATGATTCCTATCAAAGAAGACCAAAAACCATTTAGGCAGAAACTCAGGAGGATAAATCCTAAGTTGCTCCCTTTGGTAGAAAAAGATATCAAGAAAATGTATGACGCCAAGATCATAGTCCCATTGCGTTTCTCCAAGTGGGTCTCTAACCTAGTTCCTACACGTAAGAAAACCAGGGAAATCAGACTCTGCATAGATTTCCGAAACCTGAAAAAAGTATCCCTGAAGGATAACTATCCCTTGCCAAAAATGGACCACATCCTGCAAAGGGTAGTCGGTTCCAATCGTATATCTCTATTGGATGGTTTCTCAGGTTACAATCAGGTCCTAGTTCACCCGGACGATCAAGAAAAAACTGCTTTCACCACGCCATGGGGTACTTTCATGTATGTGAAGATGCCATTTGGTTTGATGAACGCAGGAGCCACGTTCCAGAGGGCAATGGACATCGCCTTCGTGGAAGAGTCAGGTAAGTTCATTGTCGTATATTTAGATGATGTCACTATGTTTTCAAAGTTTGACGATGAACACCTGCGACACCTTAGAAGAGTTTTCGAGAAGTGTAGAAAGTTTGGGATTTCTCTAAATCCGAAGAAGTGTCTTTTTGGGTTAGAAGAAGGTAAACTGCTGGGACATATCATCTCAAAGGAGGGAATTAAAATAGATCCCAGCAGAATCGAGGCCATACTACAATTGGAACACCCAAGAAACCTTAAAGAGCTACAATCTTTCATCGGGAGAATCAACTTTCTGCGAAGATTCATCCCCAACTTGGCCGAGCTCCTGAGGAATATTACGAACATGCTTAAGAAAGATGCAAAAATAAAATGGGACCCTGAGTCCAGACAATCTTTTGAACAAGTCAAACATGCCCTCACAGAAGCCCCTGTCTTAATCAGTCCGGACTTTACTAAAGATTTTTATCTTTTTTCTTTCGCTTCAGAACATACTATAGCAGCAGTGTTATTACAAAAGAACAGTGAAGGGTATGAACAACCCATTGCTTTCTTTAGAAAAGCACTGAGAGATGCTTCTCTGAATTATAAGATTATGGAGAAACAGGCTTTTGCTTTAGTCAAGGCCATAAAATACTTTAGAGTCTACATTCTTCATTCACACACAATAGCATATGTTCCTAATGCTGTAGTCAAAGATATTCTGACACAATACAATCCTGATGGAAGGAGGGGAAAATGGATCGCTGCTATTTGAGAATACGATATTGAGATTAAGCCAACGAAACTCGTTAAAGGCCAAGGCCTGGCTAAATTAATGGCTGAATCAAACTTTCATGCTCTTGACATAATTTTTCTAGACGTTGCAGATGATTAGGGAGAGATGGCGACTCCAAATGTCAGAGAGGTATTCCTAAACTCTCCATGGTATGCAGACCTCATATTTGTCTTACAAAACTTACAAGCTCCCCCTGGTTTAACTAAAACTAAAGCTAGATTTTTAAAGTTGAAAGATTTGAAATTCTGTATTCTAGAAGGTAATTTGTATTGGAAAGATCCTTCAGGAATTTTGTTGAATTTCTTATTAAAAGATGAAGATGACAAAATTTTGCTAGAATTTCATGCAGGAGATTGTGGTGGCCATTTAAACTGGAAAGTCACAGCCAACAAGATACTCAGAGCAGGTTTTTACTGGCCCACCTTGTTCGCTGACGTTCATAAAAGGGTAATTGCATGTCACCAGTGTCAAGTGTTTGAAGGCAAAAGGAAACTTTTTCCTCTGCCTCTGAAACCTATTTTAGTTGAGGCCCCTTTCCAACAATGGGGGCTCGATTTTATCGGAGAAATACATCCTCCATCTTCAGGCCAACACGGGTGGATCCTTACGGCCACCGATTATTTTACGAAGTGGATCGAAGCAGTACCGAGCAGGCAAGCCACCGACTCAGTTATCATTAAATTTCTCGAAAATAATATTTTATCTCGTTTTGGTTGTCCTAGGAAGATCATTACTGAAAATGCAGCGGACTTTCGGTCAAAAAAGATTATAGACTTCTGCAACCAATACCGCATTGGTTTGGGGCATTCCACACCCTACTACCCCCAGGGGAATGAGTTGGTGGAATCTTCAAATAAAACGTTGGTGAATATTATCAAGAAGACATTGCAGGAGAACAAAAAATCATGGCACAACAAATTGGTGTTTTCTCTATGGGTAGACAGGCTGACCACCAAAAGGTCAATTGGTATGTCACCATACCAGCTGGTTTATGGTACAGAAGAAGTTTTCCCCACTTCTCTAGGAGTTCCTGTCATGAAGTTACTTCAAGAGGTGCAAACTGAACCCAATGATTCTCAGAGAAGGATCAATGAAATGATTCACTTACAACAAACCAAAGAAGAAGTTTTCGACAGAGCTCAGGTAGTCCAAGGAAGCATCAAGCAAATCTTTGACAAACGAACTAAGGAGAACAATTTCGAGTTAGGAGATCTGGTACTGAAATGGGATGCCAGGAACGAGGACAGAGGAAAGCACGGGAAATTCGACAATCTGTGGATAGGACCATTTATGATTCAAGCTTTCAGAGGAGACAACGCCTTTTTGTTAAACAATGTTGATGGGTCAGATCTGCCAGGAGCACCTGTGAATGGCAGAATGCTGAAACATTACACCCCACCTCAGTAAAAGATTCTAGTTTTCACTCTCCACTGTAAATACCTTTTTGACTTTTTGGTTTTCAAATGCATTTTCTGAGTGAAGAACACTAGTCATTTTGTTGAAGCCCGAAGAGAAGGTCCTGAGCTGCTGATTATTGTTTCTCAAAATTTTTCTGAGAATAAAATCAACAAAGGCTGCTAAGCAGAAGGATTCAGAACGATAGGAACCAGGATTCTTGGCACTTCACAGGGAGAAGTACCATCCCTAGGTGGAGCCGCTGTTTTCATCCCATAATTTATGGGAAATCAATTGGTGACTTAGACTTTATCTGTATTTAGTATTTTTTGTTGACAAATGATTTTGCAGTCTACAAATAATTTGAAAAAAGAAAAAGAAAAAGAAAAAGAAAAAAGAAAAAAGAAAAAAGAAAAAGAAAAAGAAAAGAAAAAAAAGAGGGCATAAAAGAATGGAAGTAAAAGCCCCATGCAATAACAGTAGCTTGGCCATACCATTCAAGCATGGCCAAGTTCTTTTTAAATTTGATGTTGATAGGTTAGAGAATGCATCTGACCAGACCATCTAATCCTGGTCAGATAGCCCCTAGGTTAGAACTAGTGAATACATCTGATCAGACCATCTAATCCTGGTCAGATAGCCCCTAGGTCAAAACTAGTGAATACATCTGATCAGACCATCTAATCCTGGTCAGATAGCCCCTAGGTTAGAACTAGTGAATAAGTCTGACCAGACTATCTAATCCTGGTCAGATGGCCCCTAGGTAGAGTAATATCTTAACCCAACTGTTTAATCTGGGTTAATTGTCTTGTGAAAGTAGGTTAGCATGTAGGTGAATTGCTTTGCTTGCCTTGACCAAATAAAACCCACTTGGAGAAAATGCTACATCAAGTCCCCGTTGCCTAAGGATAGTTGAAATGATGTCCCCTTGGTGGTGTCTATGACAAAATTGGAGAAAAACCCATAAAAAGGCACTAATCCTAAGTTTTTCCTACACATTACTTTTTCCGCTCCCGACCTATGTTTCATTCAC
>SNQJ01S0011130.1:74692-85589 GCA_010110895.2 Picea sitchensis
CGGTAATAACATGTATGCTCATCTGGACGGTTCAGAGAGGAGCACTTAGATCAATGGCTCATATGGGATTCCGGACCCTCCCGCCCGTTCTGCCTTTAACAGAGGGGGGGGGGGTCCGGAATTGGTTATAACTTGGGCGCACATCTGGATGGATCAGAACAGAGCGCTTAAATCTACGACCCATATTGGATTCCAGACCCCCTCGTCCGTTCTGCCTTTAATGGAAGGGGGGGGGTCCGGAATCGGTATTAAGAAGCGCACTAAGATCTACAGCCAGGAAACCAGCGCGCAGATCGACGGATCAAAGTGAATTTCGGACCCCCCTTGGTGTTTTGTGTTTAATCAAAGGGGGGGAGTCCGGATTGGATTTTCTCTCAGGCAGGCCCCTTGTCACAGGTGGTGCAAGTCTATTGGTTCTCAAGTCCCATCCCCCACATGCTATCTGACAACCCGTCACTCATGGACGTCATCCTCCACTGAGTCCACTTGTCCCATTTGTTCCCAGAGTCGTGTCCCATCCCATTACTGTTGTCAGACCCTGCAGTCATCCCCTCACCCCTTTCACTCATGAACAACCCCTGAGGCCGACCTTTGCCACTAATCCCAGGCTGCCATGTCACCTGTCCGTATTTTATACCACCGTCTCCTACCAGCTCACCCCCCAAATGCCCGTTAGCCATTTATTACAGGATAACATTCCCGTTATCCTGCTGATCTGTCTCCCGCGTCATACCGACCCCAATTTTGAATAAAACTGTCGTTATGCCCCTTTTCATTTGTTATTCGTCCATCGTGCCAGAAAACCCCCCTCTTACTCCGCCATTACCTACACTGCTTGCCCATCATTTTCATCCACAGTTTGTCGACCCCACTAACGTATTGTTTACTGTAGGTATAGTTGCTGAAATGGTGTCAAAGACAAGACAAGCGGGAGAATAAGAGAATCCTTTTCTTCCTCCTCCTGTTGACCTGGATAAAATTCCCTTGGTCGATAACGATCGTTTGATAGCAGATACTATTTTCAATTTTGACTTTTCTGATCTGCAGTCAAGGCTCCGGGAGGTGTTCCAGGACCAGAGTGACAAAATTGGACTCTGGGAGTCCAATTTGCCCCTGTATCTCTTTCCCCAGAATTCGCCCTCAAGTGCCAAGCCCATTACATCCCCAACCAGAAAGCCATCATTTCTTCATCTGGATATGTTCTCTTCTTCATCACCCCAGAGGATATAGACTAGATGATGCAAATTCCCCATGCTGAATCTGTGTCGCCTTTCAATTTAGAAATCCTCACTGAGCTCTACCAGAAAATGACTTTCCCACAGAGAGCTCAGATATTTGAGCTGTTTCTTCCCACCTCCACTGCTTTCCCGACCACCATTCGACCTTACCCTTCATCCATGTTCTCCACCAAAGGAAACCAAATCATTTCTTCGTTGTGTGCCTTGCTTGGTTACTATTCTGATCAATGGGTAGATGAGCCCATCCTGGGTTTTCTGTCCATTTTCTCGAACGATGAACAAACTACCACACAGTTCGACTACAACACTTTCTTGGCCAATAGTATCCATGAACAATTCGTGAATTTCGACACCGAGGGTATGTTTAGATATTCATCCATTCTGTTTTACATGTTCGTCTACTTTCAAGCCGACAGGTTCAGTTTCTCCATGTAGAAGATGGACGTAGACGGGAAGCCACAGCCTGTCACAGCATGGACTTCTCTCCTGAAACATAATTCTATGGAATATGACTTCCAAGCGTTCATTGATCAGTTTTACCACCCTATGGTAAGTATGTCAAGAGGCATGCCTGAGCCACGCATAAATGATGAAGTCCAGAGAATTCTGCATCTCTCGGACAACGCAAAGACAGGAGACTAGTACTTATATCAGAACCACACCGAAATCAGAGTCTTCGGGTGTGAATTGGCACCTTACAAACTACCTCAATATGTGTTGGTAAGGATTTTTGCATTAGAATACATTAGACAAATAATGAATTCAGATGACATTCACTTTGTTTCCCTGAAGAAAAAACAACAATTGAGAATCAAGGGGCAGATTGGTTCTTTTATCTGTAATAGCCGAGGCGTAGGGGAAGAAGCAGATAAAAAGTTGAAAGAGATGAAATTCCCTGTGAGTTTCGCCTGGCACTATGATCCAGGCGGGATCATTTCGGAAATGAGGGTGAAAAATAAGAATGTCCCTTATGCTCATGAGTCCAAGCCAGAGATCGAGAAATTTGCAAATCAGACTATATGGGTGCCTGACACTTTGATGGACGTGGAACAACAAGTTGACATGGAAGAACAGGCTCCCCCGACAAGTGTGTCACCAACTAACACCCCTCAAGTCCCCAAAGAGAAGAGGCCCCGACAGGAGTCTCCTCCTGTGACAGAGGTGTCATCAGAGGAGTTCCAAATACACTCCAAAAGGCCAAAGACATTTTCAACGCCTGGCACGATAGTTGAATAGGAAGTTTCGAATACCACAGTGACTACCACCAGGGTCAAGCTAGTCACTCTACCTTTCGGCTCGAGTCAGCATAAGGGAATAACAATAGCAATAAAATCCACAGATTCTCCATTGGATACTCAGCCGAGTAAAACTGGCCCCAAGCTGGGCATTTTCGAAAAGTATGACATGATCAAGTAGAAGAACCAGACTCTCACTAGCAGCACTTATGCCCAGTTTCAGAAGCAATCGTCCACAGCTCAGCATAGGCTTCTTTCGACATTTGACACAGAAAAGGGTAGGATGCATATGGCTTACCTCCAAGCACAAGTGTCAAACCCCAAGGTGATATCAGATTAAAAAAGGGCCACTTTTGAGTTTCAAGCGAAGGACGTGCATCCAGCAGATCAGATGGATCTGCACAAGCAAACAGGGGATATGGTCTTCCACACATTGGCCCATGCTTCAGCTTCTGCATCAAAATTTCGGGTATCTTTGAACAATGCTCAGACCCAACTTAAGTTGGAAAAAATATCATCTTTCGTGAAGGACAACAGAATCAAGACAGTGGAGAAGTTGTTCCTCAAGATCAGTTACGACCCTGCGAACATCAAGGCAGCTGAAGAGATGATTAAAAAGAAAAACATTGATATCGCATCCTTAAGAAAACAACTAAAGCTCCCGCCAACAGAGGACTCATAGGCAAAGGAGATAGCAGAAAAGGAAGTGGAAAAGGATGAGATGCTGAAGTTACTCATGGAGCAGAATGCTCAACTAAAAGAAATGGAATCTAAGATGGAGATACTCTTAAAAGAAAAAGAGAAAATGAAGCCCATGGAAGGCATTCCATTGAGTGCTATCCCAATTGCAGGATTGAGCACAACAACAGTGACAACCATTCCATCTACAACATCAGTGCCACTACCAGAAGGAACAACAGACCTTGCCACGTCCATGGAGAGGATGAACCTGCAAGAGTAAGAAATCAGCAGGCTTAAGAAAGAGGTGGAGAACCTCCAAGAGCTAAAGACTTCTTTCCAGACAATCTTATCCAAAGAAAAACAGGTGAACGAACAAATCAGGAAGGAGTTATAGCAGCTCCAAAAACAGACAATGGCAGGGAAGACATTGGCGGAGGTTAAAGAGATTGTGTGGACAGATATTTCCAAGTCTATTAATTAAATCTGGCCAATGGTTCAAATCATGTTTGAACAGAATGAGTTGCTTGAGAGGAGAAAACAGGCTGTCGAAAAAATTAGAGTGGAGATGGGAGACATGCCAGCACAAGTAAATGAAATCATCAGGTTCCTGAATTCCAAGACCAGAGAGGAACTTGAAGAATTAAATATTGAGGACAGGACATAAACTATACTTGAGGTAAAAAGAGTTCTAACCAAAAGACGTCTATTGCTTTAGCTTGAGGAAAAGATTCAAGTCAAGGATCAAGGAGTACATAAGTTTTTCTATAAGATAGATGCTCTCCAAAGGAAAGGCCTACCTGGCCTGAAAGTCATTAATGACAAATTAATGACACTTCCCGATTACAAGAAAAGGTTGACTGAAGTGGCTAAGGACAGTTCCAAATTTGCAGGGATACAGGGAAGCATCACAGGCAAAGCATTCATGGACGCCCTGCAGTGGGATATTGGTATCCAACACAAGATTAAACACATATTCATCATCAAGCCTACATTTTCTAAGTACATAGACATGGATGAAGTGTATCGGAGACTCCTCAAGGTCACAGTGCCAGGTCATCTCAGATGGGAGGAGCTTTGCGATCTACTTGATTAGCAGAATGAGCTATCCAAGTACAGTCATCGGTCCAGTCCCCTGTCCAGTCAAAAGAAGTCGTGAGAAAGCTTCGCCAACGGCCTACCCCAGAAATTCCGCATACAGTTGTATCGAGTCATCAAGCACTTTTGATTAGTTAAGTTAGTTAGACTAAAAATAGATTGAGCACGTCCTGATCGGTTATGACAAGAATGTTTGCAACTGTAATTATAAATACTTCATCCTTCGAAGTATTGAGGGTTGTTGATTTGCACACCCCATCGCTATCAAGCTGTATTATTTTTGACAAGATCGGCCATTAATAAAGAAGAAGAACTTTCACAGGATTCTTGCATATGTTCACTGGTGACGTTGATTTTCCTATGTTAAATGTTTCCTTTCTCTGTAATCATTTTGTTTTGCCGACTAATCTTTAAGAGTAACGTTATGTTGCAGGATTTATCTCTGATACCCTGTTTCTGATTCTGAAGATTTTAATGTTTTCTTCTAATGCCTTCAATTAAGAAATTCTTAACTGCTTGTTAATTGAAGTTATTTTTCTCATCTGTTCTTCTGACCATCACTTTAATGATTAAATATCCAGTGAGGGTATTATCTCGCCCGGTGAATATCTTCTTTGGCATTTCGGGTTGTATCTGATATCTTTTTAAACGCAAACCCCATAGCCCAATAGATGTGTAGACCGCGTCAACCAAATTAAAAACTCTTTTGCTACAAAACCTATCGTTATTTACACCTAGCCTAATATCTTTAATTAAAACAAAGCTAAACCCTATAGAGAGATCCCTCTCTGAAGCTGGAAGGGCTAGATCCCAACTTTAAAAGCGGTTGGATAAAGTTACCTTTGTAGATTTCCTCTCTCTCAACCTCTCAGAAATTTACCGAGTGCTAACAGAGAGCATAAGATTTTTTGTACCTGTTTTCCCACAGAATGATGAAGTAGACATGTATAGGTATCTCACCGACATGCGAACTCATATTCATACCTACGAAGATGTTCCTTGCACAGATTACGTCTAGTAGGAATGATGCCATGTGAAAATCAGGCGTTTCTCCATCCTTTGGTGTATGGGCCTACAATATATTGGTGCTTAATTGTTTTGAAAAGATGGATCCCTAGTTGAAGTTGCTCCCGGAGATGGCATAAGTGTATGCCAGGGGAATCCATGCCTCTAAAAACTTGGCGCAATCCTTCTCCCTGTACAATCGACACCTTAGAGCCATCAAATAAATGTATGGCTCCCTTAGGTTTGTTGTTCCATACTAGTTGTTACTCTGGTTTGTGAATTTTTTGTCTTCCTTCCACCATGAGGCCATCAATCTACTGGTGTCATGGAAATCATATAATTTTACGACTAAATCAATGTTTAATTGCTCCTCTGGGTCCCTGAGCTTGTAGTATTTCTGGACCTCCATCGGGAGAAAAACATCGACGCATCCTCCATTCTCATCATTGACCAAGCACTTCATTGCATCCGTATGGCCGATTATCCACCCCAAGGTATCAATATAGTGTAAGACTAGGGTTTGACAGGATACCATATGTAGGCATGACTGCCCGATGTTCGGAAAAATTTGGTCATCGAGCGTCCTTACATTCGGGTCACTATGGGGGATAAATTCTCGGTAATCTTCCTGGTTAATGTTGTTGAACAAATCTCCCCACTGTGGGAGAATTATCTTTTACCTAGTTCTTGCCTCTGTGTCTCCAAATGCAGGGGGTTGGGAAAATCCCTTCTTAGTATACTTTTTGATGATGGGCTTCGCTTTAGTAGAAAACTCCAACTGCCTCGCAATGCTGGGAGAAGATCCTTCACCGACCTCTGCTTCTTTCAATTTTGGTGTCTTTGGCGAATGTCTAGTCGTTGGCTTCCTTGGAGGCATTTTCCTATAGAAAGAGAAAATTCAAACACCGTCTTGCAAAGATGATACTGATATATAAATAAAATGCGATCGTCGAAATGATAAAATCAATACATACCTCTTCTTCGCACTAGCTTAACTTGGTTTTGAAATTCTGAGAATCGAATGAAACTCTTGAGATGCTCTTTTCGATCCTTTGATTGCTCTGATCTGAGAAACTTGTGTACAAAATGTTGGGGTTCGAAACTGTGTTAGTAATTTAAACACGGAGAATACTTACCTTGTCACATCAGTTCTTCAATTTGGGGTGTAAATTCTGTTTTACACAATTCATCACCAAGATCCGCATTATGATCGAGATTAAATGCGGTCTTATGCTGGCGGCGCAGGATCGGGCTACGTTGTGGTTCATCGGCAATTTCAAATTCTCATTATTCGGTCGGAGCACGAGACAACAATGTATGTAGAGAGAAACATTAATTGGCCTATTAAATGACATAATCCGATCTTATTTTGTGTCGAAAATGTCCCATCATTCTGCTAATTTGAACGAGTGGATCGGGGGTTAGCGTTTTTCTTAGACAATGTTCGTTGATATCTTTTGGTAAAAGATCCAATGCCTATCCATTTGGATGTACAACGCTGATGTGGAAATGATGACTGGAATCACGGCTAGGACACAGGGAAATCTAAGGTGACTCGGGATGAAACTAGGCCTTATGAATTGCCTACCCGACAAAGACACGTGGTGTTTGAATTTAGCTCCTTCGCCTAAGAGTTTATTTAGAATCGGGGATTTTTTGTTAAATATGTGATTTGAAAAACAGGTCCTATCCCACCGATGTCGAAGAATTATCAAGGATTAGCGATCGACGAGATGCTGAAACAAGTGTTCTCGTACTACCCCCCTCGAAACTTGCTGATGCTGAAAATGAATCAGTGATTGGTGCTTGACGATGTGTCAACGCGAAAATTTCCACAATTTAAATCTTTGGGATTTCACCGAATCTGAACAATTCATAAGTAATCAGTGATCGAAGGTTCATGATGGCCCATGTTAGTGTTTTTCCCTTTCATATTTCACCGACACGGATGGGATATCGACAATTTTCTGAAAACTTCTTCGTGAACATAGTTAGAAATCAATGCACTCCTCCTTCATTTTTTCCTGATTCTGATGATACATCGACGATTATCGTTGCTACATGGTCATTTCACTGCTTAGATTTCTCCTATGCCGAAAATAGGTGCGTTGGTCACAATTTTAGCTATGAATTCTTAGTTAAAATGCCAAGTTCTTTTTAGAGAAAAAGTTTCAATTCAACAGGTCCAATTAAATTTGAATGTGATCGATGATGGGACATGGAAAAAAAACTTAATCATCCCCTACACAATGGACTCAGTTCATAAAGAAAGAAAGAAAAAAATAAAAAAAGAATACAAGTCTTACCCAAAAGAGAAAAAAATTCAAAAATATTTTAGGGTGTGTTGAGCGCTCAACAAATGGCGATTCTCAGGGAGAAAATAGAATCTCTGCTCCTTCCTTCGGGCTTAGATTGTGAAGGAGTTGGTTGAGAAACTAACTAGATTTTATTTCATTAGAGTATTTCCTATCCATGCATGTACAAATTTCTGGGTTCGTGAATCTAGATCCACCTATGGAGTTCAGCCCTTTTCCCACCTTCGTTTCTCTTGACCATGACCCATGACCCTCTTTGAAAATAGCCAGGTAAGGCATTCACTGGCTCGAGGATTTTTTAGTTATAATTATTCCCTTGCTATGGTGTTTCTCTATTGTTAGCGAGTGTCCATATCCCCGACGAAGTCACCTCGACATCACAGACCTTTCTCCACTGCCAGCGAGTGTCCATAGCCCTGACAGAGTTATCTGCATACCCTCTCTAACTTTGCACTCCTTTTAATATAATTTATTTTCTTCTGGAAAAAATTCCATGAGTGAGTTGGAGAGGAGGACGTCTGTTATCTACAAGGTGAAATTGTTAAGGTGAAATTATTCCTAGCTTTGTCTAGAGGTACAAGTGATCCTTTCCAACTAGCCATCTTTCCCTTTGGGCTTTACCAGACCACCAGGTGGATATTTCATCACTTACCAAGGTTTTGTGTTTTGCAAAGACAAGATATTGATCTCCTTTAAGAAATTTGAATTTTCCCAGCGTCTCTTATGTTGCACGTAAGCGTAAGTTAGGAGTCGATTTTGTTGCACCATATTTATTAAAGTCAACCAATGCTTTATGGAGCACAACTTAATTACAGGAAAATACAAAGCAAAAGAAAAGACAAAAATAAAGAGGAATTTTCAATCAGCCTACCCTAAACCTACACATTTATTATGATAAAAATATATGCTAAAAGAAACATGAAAAAGACATTTTTTTTTAACAAAATTATTGTTTTAGGGCTTGGCCATTCACTGGGAGGGTGTCGGGTTCCCCCCTTATATTTTGCAACTGGTATGTGCCTGCCCCAATTTTCTCGGATACCTGGAAAGGTTCAAGTCAAAGATTTTGAAATTTGGAATGCTTTCCCTTAGGTTCGTTTGCTCCATCCCATTTCAGGACTAAGTCTCCTACTTCAAAACTCTTCTCTTTGGCCTTATGCTTGCCAAACCATCTTTTAACTATATGCTGATGAGCAGTGAACTTAGATTTATCTTTCTCCCTTTCCTATTCAAGCATGAGTAGGGTATCAATTATTTGTTGAATAACTGATGAGGGTTGTCCTCTTGAATCCTGAGAAAACTGCAGTAATGGAAGATACAACCCATTTGGGAGAATCGCTTCTTGTCCATATACCAAAAAGTATGGAGATTTTCCCATAGCTTCGTTGGGTGTTACTCTATCTGCCCATAAGGAATTATGAAGCAAGCTATGTCGATTCCTTTGATTCTCTGCAATTGTTTTCTTCAAGACCCTCACTAGGTTTTTATTAGTTGATTCTACCACCCCATTTCCTTATGGGTAGTAGTTTGCAAAGTATATTATTATGATCCCTTTGTCCAGAGTGAAATATGTTAATAGAGTAAAACAAAATTAGGCAGCATTGTAAAAAACAAGAATGGAAGGAATCCCAAACCTTGTGATCAACTATTGTTCTATGAATTGGATTACAACCTTTTCGTTCACGTGAGTCAAAGGGATGGCCTCTGTCCATATTGTGAAATAATCCGTAGCAATTAGTATATATTTATGTTGTTTTGAAGAATTCAGAGTAATATCCCCTATGACATATAAACCCTGTTGCTTGAACATTCTGGATATGGTTAATGGTTGGATTTTTATAGCTTCCCTCTTTTCTCTACCAACACTCATTTGACAAGATTTACAATTTCTAGCATATGTATGAGCGTCCCTAAATAGAGTAGGCGAGTAATAATCGGATCTTAATATTTTGTGAGCTGTGGTATCTCCTGCAAAGTGTCCACCTGCAGGACCATCTTGGAGCTCCCTCAAAACCTTTTTTTCATCTTCATGTTCGAGACATATTAGGAGTACTCCATCATAATTCATGTGGAAAATTATTGAATTTATGAGGCGATATTGTGCAGATTTTATCTCGAGAGATGTCCTTTCCTTAGGGTTTAGGTTTTATGGGAAAGTTCCATGATGTAGGAGGTAAATCAAGTTTCCATACCAAGATTCTTTCCCTGGGGGAATGTATTAATATTCACTGCACCATAATGCTAATTCATTCTCCCACTCAGGGTCTTCATTTATTAGATCTTGGGCTTCTGCGACCAGTTTACACAATCCTTGTCCCTTAACTAATTTGGCAGGTTTTATATCTAGATCAAATTATTGGACAAATGCCATCCAATTTCTCCTTCTCTCTCCGATCTCCTATTGAGTGAATAGGGATCGGACTGCGGAATGAGGCATGGTGACTTTGGTGTGATTTTTTAGGATGCAAGATCTGAAATGTTTCACTGTTTTGTATACCGCATAAGCCTGTTTGTCTATATCTGGGTAGTTAAGTTGGGCTCCTTGGATATTAGTGCTCATAAATGATATTGATGCCTCATTGTTGTCATCATCTTTCTGGGTCAATACTGCAACCAAGGACTGGTCGGAGGAGAAAGTATAGAGGAAAAAATCTTTACTAACATCGAGACTTTGCAGCACCAAATATTATAATAAGATAATATAAGATTAATATATTATTTTATGTGCAAATAAATACTTCGATAAATTTTAAAGAATAAATAAATACTTGTGTGTTACATAAATAACTGCACTGTAATAACGTTCTTTAAAAATGCTTTGGTGCACAACTTAACACTGGAAGCACCGATGCGCTATTAGTAGAGCGCACTGTTATATAGTTAAATAAAAACCATTTTCACACCAATGTAGGATAGTGTCAAAAAATATATTCTGGTGCACTCCATTGTATCATGTGCATTGGTGCACACTAGTAAACACACTGGCGTGCACACATGCCCAAAAACACACGCATCGTGCTAGGGTTTTAAAAAAAAAAATACAACTAATGCGCTCAGTAAACATATACGCCCTGATGTAGTTGGTCATCAGGCGCATCAGAACAAGTTTTTATAAAAAACCATTTCCAACGGTACAATTCATTTTTATTATTTTCAGTGTTGTAGATCTCAAAAGCACCAGTGCAACCTTTTACTATTTCAAGTGCCCTATCGTCGGTGCTTTCCTTGTTTTCCTTCCTTTCATTTTTTGTTCGGTGCATGAATTTTGAATTTTTCCAATCGGTGGGAAAATTTGTTTTTTTTGTGTACATCACAATCATGCCTCCTC
>SNQJ01S0011131.1:23804-43879 GCA_010110895.2 Picea sitchensis
ATTATTTTCATTTTTTATTTATTCAAGGAAACAATCTCTTGAGGAAACTTGGGGATGCTTCCCCACATTCATGGATGGTGTATGTAGCAAGCTTGTTAACATAAACTAGTATGACTCACCTTTTGAGACCCAACCATGAAATTTAATCATCGATTCTTACCATATTTATATTAACCATATGCTTTATATTAACGATCATGTTGCATTTTTTATATTGTAATAACTTTTTTTTATAACAAAAACACGTATTTTTTATATTATCAAATAAGCTACAACTATGTTGAACAACAAAGGGGTTCACAAATTTTCCAATAAAAAGTCAACAATTATTGTTTCATTACATAAGATATTTATACTATCATATGGATGGTTCTTTGTGACTGTATTTTTCCTGAAAAATTTACATGTGTAAAGCCTAATATAGGATCCAAGACAGAAAAACTTTGGAAATAATCTAAAGAGTAAGTTAAAAAATCCCAAGCTCAATGTCCATGGGTGGCTATCTTGTTGCATCCAAGCTTGATGCTTGAGTTGGTTGCTACACCATATACCCATAAATTGTTGTTGATGCCACTGCTGCACTTGCATCTTGGCTCTATATGCTGGTATGATTGCCCATTAAAACTGCTACATTCTTCTATAATGTTTGATTCTCCCTCCTTAGGTCTTATATGGCCTTATCCAGTTGATTTACCACCTTTGAGATAGTTTCTATTTTCCTATCCTTATTCTCTTATTGACCTTGAATTTTCTCCTCAATAAGTATAATGTCCTGCTTGATGGCCATATTTGTTGAATTGTGAACCCTAAGCTTCCATTTAATCCCCTGCATCTCACACCTAGTGTAGGGGGAAAACGACTCGTGAGTGCACCACATTTTCACTGGGCCCTAACCACACACCAGTGTAACTTCATGACTAGCCACGACCTCCACAATTTTTTTTCTCCACTCATGATCGCACCATGGGGGTGCTGAGAAGGAGATCCACTATTGCGCAAAGATAAAAACTCACAGAGCAACGCTGAATTCCATTGGTTTCGATTCACATGGAGCCATCCACTCCCCATACAAATTTGAAATGGATTTCCTTCACACATACCGGCAATAAACAAAAGTAACACCATGAAAAATTGGATGTGCAAACATGGAAAGTAAATCCCACCTACAATGTGTAAGTGATGTGAGTCTTGTTGAAAAGGTTGCTCACCTTTCATCCTTAATGTGAGCCTTGGGGAGATCCTTGATGATGTGTGGTGGATTTCATGCGATGTACCTATTTGTATTGCTAAAACTTGGAAATGATTCATTGTTAGTTTGCGTTCATAAATATGATTGTTGACATCGCCCTCCCCACCCCGGTTTTTTTTAATGACTAATCATGTGATTAAGGTTTTTATTAATCATGAGATTAAGGTTGATAAACTTGACTTTGGACCTGATTTTATTTTAATACACCTTGTTCTAGTGTGCAAACCTCCTTTATGAGAGCATCCACCATGTGATTCTTATCCATGAGAACATGATCATATTTGATATTCTTAAAACATTGTTCTTCTTTGAAAATTTTCCATAAATATTTGTCCAATATGTGGTGTTCATATCATGGCCACCTTAGAATTATTTTCATGATTATCTCTGAGTCCCCTATGACTATTATATCTTTATGTTGTTCTGAGTTGACTAATTTCAGGCCCATGAATAAATACAGTACCTCAACTTGATAGTTAATAGCCCAACCCAATCCCCATACAAAAATGTTCTTTCTGATCAATCAAGGTTAAACATCACCCCCCACTCTTGCTGCCCCTTTGTAATAATCATAATATTATTATATTTATTTATTTTCCTTGGAAAAATTCCTACATGGAAACTCTCAAGTAGTTAAAACAGTTTAAAAGGTGGTACATGATATGATAAATTAGCTTAGACTAGTGTGCATGACCCTAAGGGAATTGAACCAAGGACTTGCATAACATACTAGAGTACCAACAACATTTTAACAACAATGGCACCAATCGATTGAACTAATCCCAGGGCTAATGTTATTATATTTATTAACAATGCTATGCATATTTTTATTACAATAACAATGCTATATCTTAAATTTGAGCATATATTACCTATATATATATATATATTTATTGAGAGAGTCTTCATGGCAATACGCATGTCAAAGTTTGCCACCTATTCTTCCATACAAATGGAAATCGAACCCGAGGTGGCCATACAATTAAAACAGCATGTTTTGTTCAGTACCAAAAACAAAACTAGTTCCTAGGTCTAACTGTAACTATGGCCTCTCCAGACCTGATAATAGGCAAATTCGGGCAGCCTTCATTACTAGGAGCGAAAATGAACGGTTAGCAGCATGTCAGGCACCATCGCTTTGTCGGCTCACTTGAAAGGGAATCAAAATAAGGCGATCCAGTCGGCCGAGAAGTGTCCGGCTTGATGGAAGTACAATTGACCATGTCCATCACATTTAGAGATTAGCTACATCATGATCTTAGGATAACCCTAAAGAGTTAAGGTGACTACTTGATGCGGGGGATACAATGTTTGGAGCTCAGTAACATCTGAGAATGCGATGCGACATTGTTGTTTCCTCAAACCATTTTGGAGGAATCTCTTCCTCAATCGGAGAACCATCTGATTACATCACGAAGGATTGCCACGTTTGGAGGCTCGTTAACATTTGGTGCAGTCGACATAGTTTTTTCCTCCAGCCATTCTGGATGAATCTCTTCCTCAATTAGACAACCACCTAATTTTTTGATAGGGTCAGTGCTTTGAGGCAGTTGTTCTGAATTACATAGGGGTTCCCAAGGACACGAAGGAGTCCACAAGGATTCATCAATGCAATTATGATCAGACCGGGGAGGGCCAACCAGGCTGATGAAGCGGATGAAATTCGAAGAAGAGGGTCATAATCCAGTAGTTCGAGGCCAAAAAATTGTAATAGTTGACTGGCGCTGTCTTATCTTGTTAGGGTGGCATTGAGCCACAAAATGATAAATGGCCCAACACTAGAGAGAGAAAGACTAGGAATGGGAAATTGAATGCAAATCCAGAATGAAATGAAAAATGTGATGCCTTACCTCCATAAAAACAACGAAAGTGACAGAGAAAGGTTCCATAGGGCAGTAGTGATGGCGGTACGCCCTCGTACCTACTCTAATAAGCCTCAACCATCGTTGTATGTGCGCCATTAAAACCTCCTTCGTGTGCAGGCGCACTACCCCTCTTCCCTAATGAATACTACACATATTGAGTTGACAAAGAGGAAGGGTGGTGGTCGTGGGATTTAACTACGTCGGGTGCATGTGTGCCAGGTGTTTTGTGATAGCCAGTGTCACCCCATCCGGGGATACTACCTATTATATTAAGTTCTATTATTTTATTTTTTTAATTTGCATATGAATTTAATTTATATTTTAACTTATAAATTAATTTTGTATATTATTATCACCTTAATAATATGATGTGTTTCCACATTTGATAATTGCATGATGGTTTTTAGCTTGTATTTCAAGTTAAATACTATATTTTGATAACGCAAAATAACTTACGAGGATGTTATGTAATGTTATGATTGAGATATCAATGTGAGAGGTATTATGCATCAAATAAGCACTATTGACTTGAGCTAGAAGAAAGTTTGAATTGAACTTGAGTTATAAGAAAGTTAGATCCCATGATCAAGCTTAATAATGAGTTAAATTAAAGTGGTTACAAAAATGCATAGTTTTTGGTATTCATGATTTTGAAGTCAATCATTAAAATCAAAGGGATCACTAATATATTTAATATCTATTATCCAATCAATATGGTAACTACAAAATTTGATATTTTATCTTAAAGGAGGCCATTATTTCTTGATTTTCTTGTGCGTCGAGGGCACAGTTACTCTTTTACACTAGATGTATAAGGTCCATAACATTTGCATCCATGACACTTTTTTTTACAAGACCAATAATGTTACCAATAAATATAATATTAGTGGTAACTTGGAAAATGTAACAACAAATCACATAAAGGATAGAAACAAATAAACCAACATGCTTATAGAGAAAAATCCTAATCTTGGATAATCTACACCATATAATGTAAAATACCTATCTTCTTGTATGGGGCTTGATAAAGTGTAGACATGTAAACCTTCCCATAATTGCGTCAATTCATCATTTAAGGATTGAAGATAAACATCCATCTTCTTGAATTGTCTTTTCCTTAAAACTACAAGAGCCAGCATAAGATGTCCATTCTTCATGAAAAACCACATGAGTTTATTGGTATTAACCGAGCTACAGTGACCAACATATGATGTCTTTCAACGGATAAAGGTTAAATTCATCCATGGCCATGTTTGATCCCAGAGTACTTTGTATTTTGATCCTTGAATTTCATTGGTGATGTATCTTCTATATGATTTATGGCTATTGAATTGGTTGGGATCCACATAATACAAGGGACACATCTATGTGAAGCATGTGACCCTTCCAGCTAGACTAATTCAATGTAATGAAAGATCCTTTGAATCCTTGGGATTATATACAAGTGCATCAATATCTTATGTGGAGTACCTATTTTACCTTCTTTTAAAAAAAATTGTCATACCAATCATGTTCACATTTGGAAATTAGTGTTTTTAAGTGTATTCACCTCTATAAAGAAAATAATCATTAGAACAAGCATGATGTAATACATACTTGACAACCAACATTTTTAATAGATTTTACTCCTCTGCAATTGCCTTAAGGACATATTTATCGGTTGGAAGGACCTTATCTTTGAGTCTTCTTTCTTTTAGGAGAACTACTCATGTACAATGTCAATAAACAAGCAACTATATCCCTTATAAATTTCTTTTTGTGTGATAACATTCATTAAAATAAAAGGAATGTAATTGTTAGTTACCTCAATAGTGTTAAGAAAGATGTATTTGACATTCCATACATTTCTTTGAAGTTGTACGATATAGGTTGTCCCTAGTGGGTTAGACTTTGACCCATTTCCAAAAAGAAACACATTGTAAGCAATTTTTAGGCTATGTAAAAAGTTATTGATGATATGAGACTCATATCTAAACTCATATTTCTCAAATGTGTTTAACAACATGCCCTTTAGGGCATTTGTATGACTTAAATACTAATCCTGACTAACTTATGTCTGATTTTTTCATCTAAACATGTGAAGAATTGGTGGTACTATACACACTCTGAATCAATGACTTGGGATGGAGTGGGAATTGAATAAGTGGTTGACACAACCATGCTTGGTATTCTTCATCACCAAGTTCTTATCTTTTAACATTCTTGTCTGAATTCAACATTGTGGTCGGGCGCATTGGAAGAGTATAAACATGTTTCTTGTCGTCGTAGTTTTGATTGCAAAAATATTGAACATTAAATAAATGAATCTATAAAAGGAATGCATTTATTATGTTAACACATTATACTAAAGATTTATTAGAAGTGAGATCATAATATGCCAATTCACATGCATCCAACAACATCGAAAACAATTTTCTAATTACTCAAATAATTTACATTAATTTAATTATAAATCCAAAAGTCTAGTTAGTTCATTATTTTTACACTTCAAGGTACGTATAAAGGTAATCCTAATGCAAGTTTCCTTTGTTGAGCAATCTCCAAGATATTAAGTATATACTAAATACATGATAATAAAATTTGATGTCTTCCTTTTCACAAAGAGCTCTTTGTCGTGGAGTGTTCCTCAAATGAATAATTCACTCTAAACAATGGGCATATAATACCATTTATGAGCCCTACAATGTTGCCATGGATGACCATTGATCATTTAACAAGTTCTTATTGTCAAAGTTCCAAGAAGCACACCCATTCATGGACATACTATATATGGAAATCTTGTGTTTGCATCTAACAATATTCAAGTACTAATTAGATTGACTATATTGAGGACCACAATTAACATAAGTGTTACCCATTGCTCGAAAGGAACAAACACATTGGAAAGGATGAATAAACCAAAAAATTCAAACTCTATTTTAGACTTGACAATTACAAAATTATATCCACAAAAAGAGAATCCAATTCCTACATAAAGCACACAGAGGCATGATGGCCAAGTGCCACAAAAAATGTGTATAGGAGGTTTGGTATTTACTTTTCCATTTAATGGGAAATAAGAAATCCTTGTTGTTATAGTAAAGTTTGGTCACTAATGACCACAAAGTTTAGATATGCCACATTATCAACAATTTTCAATTCTCTCGACAAAGTTTTAAAGCCTCTTTCCTTATGCATGCACTTTGCAGAAGTGCAACTCATGTGTAACATGCAAGTTACTAGTTGACAACCTACGTGTACACTCAAAATGCCCCCCGAAAATAAACAAAGTACAAAATGTATCGACCTTGAGTAAAGATCACATAGGTTGTACACTTATATAGCTTAGATATTGAGCCCCGACGGTTTGAACCACTTCTCAAGCATATAAATAAGAGGTCCATGAATAGAGGAAGGGGCAACCCACCCTTTTACTAAAACACTATTAGGTTTAACTAGCAAAACCCTTAACCCTAATCCTCTTCTTATGTAGAATTTCCCTATTCTCCAACTTCGACCTATTCTCTTCCAGGGTTTGATGAGCCACCACTTGACTCCCCTTTGGATTTGAGATTTGTTTCCTTCTTTGGAGTAAAGTTTGTTTAGTGGCTAAAATTTGGAGGAATCTAGTCTTAGGTGAAGGAATTACAATAACAAGGATTAGGACATATCATGCTTATTTGTCAACTTTCAATTATGCCAATATAGATTTCTCTTCTCCCCTCGACAATTCTTGTTATTCATTGTGATATTTATTGCATTTGAATTATGGAATTAGTGATGAATTAACATGCATGATGTTGGTTAGGGGTTGTACTTTAAAGTTTATTAAAATGCATCTCCTGTTCTTTTGCATTGTTTTATTCAACTTGAGAGTATCTCAGGGAGTTAATATGCTTTTCTAGATTAACAAAATTTTGGTTGAGGGAGTGGGAGCTAGCATTACCAACTGAAAATTTCGTTGAGGAACCCCTATGCCACATAGGAATGTGACATAGGGAAGACATGATGAAGACAACAAAACCATATAGTCCGAGAGACGCATTTCAAGATGGGTACGAGGGGAAAATACCGAATTTCTTGGTATTCTAATTGTAGACCCGGGATCCGAGAGGAGAAAAATAATACTTGTTTGTAAAAATGGAAAATATAGTTGAAGAGGTCACCTTTGAGAGCTGCCAGAGAGAGGATGTTGTTACCTCAAAATTACTCACTTCAATAGTGTCACAAGTGTCGTCATTACACAAGTGTTGTAAGTGTCGCACAAAAATTGTCGCAAGTGTCGTAAGTTTCGCATCTTGACCACAAGTGTTGCCAAGTGTCACAAACATCATCTTGCCACCTTGCACATGTGGAGTGCCTCTATGACATCATGAGATTACCAAGACACTATCAAAGACTAGTTTTGAAGAGAAATCAATTGACAAGAGGTACAAGCCTTTTGCCATTGGAAAAACCACTCAAATATGGATTTTTTGGAAGGGCTCCCCTAGCCAGCTGTCGAGGGAGTGTTGGAGCTCCCTGAGCCTCTTTGGGGGGAGTGTTTGGGTGCTTTGTGCACGTTTCAGGTTTGTTTTGTTGAGCCAAATCGAGGGGAAGAATCCCTCAATTCACAAAGAAGGTGGATTTGGATTAGAAAGAAGGTCAAGGAGCATGATCTTAGGGAAGATCCTCAAATGAAGGATAAGAATCCTCAACTTATTCCAAAAGATCTCTCAAGTGAAGTTCAAGGCCTCTCCAAAGGTTATATAAGGAGGCCTTCTCATGGTAGAAGAAGATTTTATGAAAGGAGGTATGAAACCTATGATCATAGGCAACATCTGAGAAAAGAGATGAGACTAGAGATTGATACCAAACTTATGATCCTGGAAGTGGTATGAACAGAAGAAATTGGAGATGTGACACTTATGATCTCATGAGTGAAATTTCATCAAAGCAATCAATGTAGATTATTTGAGCAAAGGGGTTGTACAAGGAGGAGGCGGAAGAAAGTTTGTTGCACTGCCTTCATCCAAAGGATTGTAGTACTTTGGAACGTTACAAATTCATGATCAAATGTGTTTGCAGGTGCATGCAGTAGTGATGGGAATGGATCTATGTTTGAGCTAATCTTAGTAGAGTGGGAAGTCCATTGTATCTTTGTTTGTTCTATAATACCTATCCCGGGGGGCTTCGAGGGATCGAGCTCGGCTTTGGACTTTGCAAGGAAAAACGTCGTTTATAAGGTACATATATTTCTTCTCTCTTTCATATGTTAACTTGATTAGATATAAAGTATGTCAATTTCCATGTTAAACACTTTTCTATCCTAGCCTTAGAAGTCTAGAATTGAGAGAGGTACATATGGGAGGTTACTGCTGCAGAAGGCACATCACAAAAGGAGGAGGGAAGGGTATTATATCCTAGGAGTGAAATAAAATGAATCTTATTTAGGAGCAAGATGATAACCAAGCATATCCCACCACCATAGAAAATCCCACCAACACCAAATCCAAGAATTCTGAGCAAACAATGGTTTTAGAGCCATCCAATATAACTAGCGGTGAAGTCACACACAGGAATGGGAGAGCCATAACACAGTGGGAGGGAGAAAAGTGGGAGAGGAATGAACTAGGAGATCAAGAGCATGGGAAGTAAATAGAGGGAGAAAAGACGTGGTAGGCGAGAGGGAATGAAGGAGGAGAGGGGGTTAAATTAATCATTGACCCAAATTCAAAATGTTTTGTAAAAAAACAATAGGATGGAACGAGAAGGCACAAGGATAACATGTTATGGAGGGTAGACCAAGATGTCTTTGGAGTTGAAACCTAAAATTCCTAACTAAAGGAGAGAAGCTCTATTTTCTAATTCATCCACCCCTTTATTGTTAGCCCTCAAAATGTGGTAGAATCTGATTTCATAAAAAATTTCCAGCTCTTGAAACAACACACATATGGGAGCTCATTATTTCTTTTAGAGTTGATGCAATAGTCCTTAATAGCTTTAATGATAATTTCATAATATCCTAAAGCTAACAAAGACATGATATACTCCAATTTAGCTAGTCTGAGGCCCATGAACAGGGAAAGAAACTTTGCTCGATTGTTGATGGCATGTCCCGAACCCCATGGTGAACCTACAACACAGGGTCGCCCACACTTGTTACAACTCTTGCCACCCCGAAGTTGCACGCTAATATTATTATGTCAAATGTGTGTTTACATTGTATTTGGACGATATGATGCAAAATAAATGAATAAAAGTGTGAAAGGTCAAAAAGTGAGGAGAAAAAAAGGTGAAATAAATAAATATTGAATAAATATGTGCAAGTCCAATTGAGGGAATGGATAGGACAACTGCATATGAATTGTAGAGGATTGCATGCAGTTAAAATCCAATTGGTTATTTTAAATTACTATATTTATGGAAAAGAGTAAGTGGGAAGATTTTTTGAGTGAATAAATGAAAATAAAGAGGATGGAGGAAGGGTTATGCATTCACATCAGTTTTTGGGATATGGTGAAGACTAGTCGAGAGAGGTATTCAAGAGATTATTACTTCTTTTGTTAGACTTGGAAGCTGAAAATCCAAATTAAGAGAGTTAGAAGAATCTAATATAGTATTTATGCTTGTGGGTTCATTGGGCCTTCAACTCAAGTGTTAAGGGGATTAGGTTGGGAAGAGAGTCCTCCCATCCCCCACATTCGGTCACTGGAATCTTAGCTGGAGGTTGTTGGAATTGGAGTTGTTACCTTTGGATTTGACACTGAAAATATTATAATTGCTAGTGACAAACTTTCTTCCTAAAAGCTATTCCTCAATTCATTCATGGTTCTTGAATTGCATTTGTAAAGTTAATTGTTGAATCATAGTCTAGAATTATAGAACATGGTAAATAAATATGTTTGATTGGAGGATTATGAAAATCCAGGGATAGGGTATTACAATAAGTGGGATGAAAATAATAGTAATTTTCTTAAAATAATGTGTGAATAATACAATTATTTTACTAAATATTATTTCAAATTTTAAATCATAAGGAGGAGAAACCAACCTCACTAACTAGGGGTCGTCTTTCCATTAAGTGGTGTGCCAATATATTAATAAATTAATCCTTATCAATTACAATAACATAATATAAAATTTCCAAAGAAACTTAATTTTGTGGAGTGGAGTTAAGTAGAGTGAAGAGCCCAAGGTCTTATCCCTTTCACATTAATATAAAGAAGGCTAGTGATGCTATGAACAGGCTGTATGAGCTCCTGTTGTCTTTAAGTCAACCTTCTCGAAGACCTTCAAGAAACTATTGTGAGAACTAGCCGAGTGATTTGTCCTATGAAACAGCATTAGAATTCTGTGAAACATTCTAAAAACCTCTTCAAACTTAAAATCCCAGGGGTAATTTGTATATTTATGGACCTTTGGTCATCTAAAAAATCTATTAAAAGCTTGATTTAAAATCATTGGAACTTGAAAAGCAAATTTGACCTATCTCTCTTCGACAAATGATAATTTTTTATCATTTCATCATCCCTTGAAGAGAAAGAACATATCATTGTAGGAGGCCCATAATTCCCCAGTCAATCAAAATTTACATGAAGCATCATGTTACAAGTTTTGACCCTAAGGTTTAAATCTATCTAAAACCCTCGTTTAGGCTTGTCTTCCCTTTATGACATTTGAATTTATAATAATTTTAGTTTGGAGACAATCGATGATGGCCTAGTAACTTTCATTTGTCACTTATAATCAATAATTAAAAGAAACATGGTTTCCTATACCCAAATTTATGTTAATTGGGATCTCAACAAAATATTATTGAAAAAACAATCTTAATGATAGGATCATGATTGCATTACTAAGATGTTGACTATGAAAATATTTCCTTCAAATGTTGACCATGTCATGAATATATAGACATTTTTAAATCAAGACCCTTCCATAACCATATTATAACATGAGAAGGAGAGATTAACTAAAAATATGCACCCCTAAAAAGAAAACCAAATGTTTAAAAATATTGCATTTTAAGCAGAAAATCAAATATTCAAAAATTCCGTGAAATAGGACAAATCAATATTGCAAATAACTCTCATAAGCAATTAAAGAATTATTATGACGAGTTGTTAAGAGACCCTCTGATCCTTAGAATAATGAATATTCAAAATGATTTTTTTCAAAGGACTCCACACCTAAAAACATATTAACCATCCTCCTCAAAAGTGTTGATTAGTTTAGTTCTTTTGATATGTATTCCTTATTAAGAATCCTCTATGTTATTACTTCAAATATATTATGATTAAAAGGTAAGAACTAAACATATTACTCATACAAGGGATAACATTCAAAGAAAATGACATGGAAAGGTTAGACTTCAAATTTGACACCACACAAAGGGGATCCACAAAACTAATATGACTTTCAATGTTGTGGCACCTTAACAAATGTAAATGTAAATTTATACATTATATCGAAGGAATATTTTGGATAAGTATGTATTTCCACTCAAAATTTTGGAATTTACCTTTCTCCTCATTAATATCTATGGGTCACACTTAACAATTATTATCTATGGTTCACACTTAACAATTATTAAACTTATCTGGTGAAATTAATTATCAATATTATATTGAAATTTATCGTTAAAAGAAACAAAGATCCATCCAAGGGATACATGTATCTTAGGTGGAGAATTTAACCTCATTTTTATGAATGAAAATAAAAGGGGGATCACATGCAAATAGAACCCTATCCTACAAAGTTTATCTACTCACAATCACTCATTTACTCATAACCACTCATTGACATCAAAGCAAAAATGGGAATTACATTTGGAATAATAGAAGAAAAAAGAAGGCTTTTGTGATGAAACTATTGAAAAATATTTTACTAAGTTAAGAATGGACAAATGAGGTCCGTTTAGTATAATCTTTCATCCTAAAATGTGCCTTTTTGGATCATTTTCTAATTAGTTTTGGTTTAACTAAAGGGGATAAGCCAAAGCGTATCCCATTTAGGTTTACTAAAATGTGCTATGACCACCTTGACTTGGAGATTATAATCCAAGATCAATGGAATTGAGTTGTTTCAACAAAATGAATAAGATTAGTCACCCTATCCAAAAAAAACTTCAAATTCTTAATATTAACTTGAAGAATTTGATTAAAGATTTCAATGCTTTCTTAAAAAGACAAATAATTTATAAAGAAAAATGTTCGATACTCAAACATAAAAAAAAATGTAGGATTAAACCAGAATTAGTAAGGAAATTTTTTTCCTTATCATAATCCTATATGAGATCTACAAAATAGAATAAAATCACCATTGAGATATAACTTAAAAATATTTTTGAGAGCAAGAAGCTGCAAAATAACCATTGAAAAAAAAGGGTCTCTGACAATATATTAATAATAGTCAAACTCTATAACTTAATCATAGAAGATCGATATCAATTTGACAAAGATGCATATGCTTAGTTTCAAGATCTTTTGACACATCCATGAATTAAATTTCTAGCTACCCAAGAGGCATTGTTAAACTTGTTTTCAAATATCATTACCAAAGATATGAATGTTAAGATTTGGGTTCCCACTTTCAAGGAATAAAAATACGAAGCAATTTTCTCAATGAAAAATGAAAAAGAATAAATCTACTATACCAAATGGATCTTTGGTGGACATTTACTAGAAAATGTGGCAAGTAACTAAAGAATATCTTCTCAAAATAATTAAAATAATAAAATCAAGAACAATGCTTAAGGCTTTGAAATTTTCCTCTCTTAATCTAATTTATAAGAAAGAAAAATCCGCTTAATTGCTTTCCTCCTTCATTCTTATCTCACTATGCACAACTTCCTACAAAATCATAGATAAAATCATTAATGCCTCTAAACAACCCCTCTTAAAACTACCCTTATTAAAACAAAATAAGATTTTTTTCAAAAAACATATAATATATAACCTAATTCTTATCAATAATGTTAAATTAATATAGTAAATAGAAATACAAAGAATATTATTCTCAAAATAAAAATTAACATTAGATTTCTTAAAAATATATAAAAATAAAATAAGAAAAACAAGAAGAAAAACAATAGTGCTTCAATGGGATCTTGAAAAGGAAGGGGTTTGGGGATAAAGGGCATCCTTATTTGACCCCTATATGAAATCGATTTCTTATAGGGGTCAAATAAGGATGCCCTTTATCCCCAAACCCCTTCCTTTTCAAGATCCCATTGAAGCACTATTGGAAAATACCTAGTAAAGACTCGAGTATCATATTGGATGAATTATATAAAATATTTTATTATACTTCTCATTCTCTCACTAATTTCTTGATTACCAATAATACTTATCTATTAAAAATTAGGAAAAGTTGATAATAAGGAAAACAATAATGTTATTAAGCATTGTGAAAATCATTGAAAATATCTGCACAAAATTATTGAAAAATTAAAGATTTACTTCATAAATATGTGATCAATTGAAAAATATCTGCACAAAAGGTATTAAGAAAATTAAAGATTTACTTCATGAAATATTGATCAATTGAAAATATCTACACAAAAATTATTAAAAAATTAAAGATTTGCTTCATAAATATTATTTATGATCCCATAAACAAAAAAGAATAATCAAAGAAGAATAAAAAGTCCAAAGTGAATAATCAAAGAAGAATAAAAAGTCCAAACTTTTAAATTTCTAAAGAAGCAACAAAATACTTGGATTCTTTCTTCTCAAAAATCCAAACACATAACAAAAGATCCAATTTAGATGCAAGTTAGGTTAAGGTCATGGAATCGTAAGTACCTTTACCTTTATGTGGCAAGAAGAATCACCTTCATTTAATCAATTGTTTCAATGATTCCCCATAATAAAAATTATATTTTGATTACAACTACAACAACCTTCTCTAAAATGCATATTTTTTTTGTGAAAGGGATAAAAAAATGAGAAGATTTTTTTTTTTGTGAAAGGGAGAAAAAAGTGAGAAGAAATTGAAGTTGTAGCCATGGAGGATTGTGCACCTTACAAAATGGGTTGGAGGTGTGTTTTAAGAACAATTGACATAGTAAACAAGGGAATAAATGCCAAATTAATTGAAGATTCCTTAATGAATCAACTACCCTTTGGAGAAAAATCCTTAAAGATAAATACATAATGAATGAGAGTTAGTGAATGAGAGTTAGAAGTTATTATTAAAAAATACATTTTCCAAAGGATATAGTATATGGAACATCATTCTTAAAGGTAAATAATGATCGATTAATTTCTATTTGGGATATTCATGACGATGGCTATGCAAACCTATAAGTCTACGTGATAGGTTATTAATTACTAAAACACATCCCATCTCTAAATGTAGTTAGGGAAGAATGATGCAATACAAATTGATTAAAGTTAAAAAGTTAAATATTAGTAGAGGGAATTATAATGAAAAACAAATTCATTATTTAGGCTAAATTAGGTATGCTTGAGTATTAATAAAGGTGAATTAACTTTTGATGGGCTTAACCTACTTATGTCATTGTTGATCTACATTCATAATCAATTTTGGTTTTCATTTTACTATCCATAAAATTCTTTCTTTGTTTTTCTGTCCCTTTGTTCCTTAGTCTTTTTCCACTATGATTTTCTCAACATAGCCAAATTCAAGTAATGCGAGTAGTGGGAGCAAAGTCTTGAGCTTTCACGTCTCTAGGTCCGCAGGTCCAAAGTCCACAATCCCACATTCTCCATAATGCACCTCTTACTTTTGCATTCCCAAAATCACATTTTTCACTTTCTCAACACTTAACCATTTTTGTGAAATACGGATGCGGGGCCACATACCATTCGTTAACTTTTTCTTGAGTCTCTAGGTACAGAGTCTCTTATTCTCCAAAATGCACCATCTACCTCCACGACCCTCAAAATGACCATCTCCCATGAGGTCACATTTCTTGTTTACCGGTCTTGAGCCTCTTACCCTTTCCTCATATTCTAAAGTCCATAGGTACAAAAGTTTGTACTCCCACGTTTGACACTTTGCACCTTTTAACCCTCATATCACACTTCCATACTTAACATTTTTCACCCCTCCCGACATTGCATCACCACTTCCCATCACATTTATGATCCCCACCACATCTATTTCCACTTGTGTAAGAATAATACCATTATTAAATTTGTGAAACACCTGTAAATTTTGTAATAAATTCAAATCTCATGCAAGCTAGCAATATTAAAACAAGATTTACATTGATTGAAATATTAGGAAAATACATGGTGAAATTAAGTAATCACCAATATTCAAAATTTGTAAATATTATTGATAGACACCTATTTCCAAAGCCAAAAACAACTAAAATGATGTCAAGTAAGAGAAATGAGTAGTATTGTGGAGACACACTAAACACACTTGGGCATGAGGGATCAAGAGTTTAGATTAATTAGAGAGGCATACAATTACACAAGGAGCTCTTTCTCTGTCCAGAAAGATAATTTAATTTGGACTTTTACAAGAATAGCATTAGTGGAGTTTGCATTCCAAAAAAGTAACATGTTGAGAAATTAGTTCAATGGTGCATATAAGTTCAATACGAGAAAAGAATGATTCAATTTACCCAGGTCCAAAGTCCACAATCCCACATTCTCCATAATGCACCTCTTACTTTTGCATTCCCCAAATCACATTTTTTTTTCACTTTCCAACACTTAACCATTTTTGTGAAATACGGATGCGGGGCCACATACCATTCGTTAACTTTTTCTCGAGTCTCTAGGTCTGCAGTCTCTTATTCTCCAAAATGCACCATCTACCTCTGCGACCCTCAAAATGACCATCTCCCATACTTGGTCACATTTCTTGTTTCGGTGCGAGCCTCCTTACCTTTCCTCCATATTCTCAAGTCCATAGGTACAAACGTTTGTACTCCCACGTTTGACACTTTGCACCTTTTAACCCTCATATCACACTTCCATACTTAACATTTTTCATCCTCCACGACATCGCATCACCACTTCCCATCACATTTATGATCCCCGCCACATCTATTTCCACTTGTGTAAGAATAATACCATTATTAAATTTGTGAAACACCTGTAAATTTTGTAATAAATTCAAATCTCATGCAAGCTAGCAATATTAAAACAAGATTTACATTGATTGAAATATTAGGAAAATACATGGTGAAATTAAGTAAATACTAATATTCCAAGCTGTAAATATTGACAGTAGCACCACCTATTTCCAAAGCCAAAAACAACGAAAATGATGTCAAGTAAGAGAAATGAGTAGTATTGTGGAGACACACTAAACACACTTGGGCATGAGGATCAAGAGTTTCAGTGGTCGAGGGCATACAATTACTACAAGGCTCTTTCTCTGTCCGAGAAAAAGATGAATTTAATTTGGACTTTAAGCATAGCATTAGTGGGTTGCATTCCAAAAGTAACATGTTTTAAAGAAGTCGTTCAATGGTGCACATATAAGTTCAACTCCGAGAAAAGAATGATTCAACTGCAAGGACATCAACCCGTTTCCTTAGCTCCTTCAGTACTTTAAAAAATGTTAGGACTCCCTACATCTGCCTTACGGTTTAAAAATGAAGAGGCTAGCGAATTTATGAAATATCATAGAGGAGGGGAGAGGTTTATAAGAAACTACTTGGTCGACCCAGGTAGTAACCCTGGTATTTCCAAGATTGAGGTAACTTTGTTAAAATACCCATACAGAGAGTTTGCATGGTTGTTTACTCGTGTTATTGGTCTGGAGTATACTACATCTGTACCAAGAAATATAACATATGTCCTACAATTTTCTTTGCCCAAGAAAGCCATTATTGACTAGGGCCACCTTATTTCGAGTGAAGTTTCTTTTCAACTGGGTAATTTGAAAAAGACTCAAAAATTATATATGACTTCTTACCTCATATTTGCCATTGCTTGTGGTCATGTATTTGAAGACTTGTCGAGGGCAAAGAATGTTAATTTCAAGATCATATGAATTTCTGCATGGTATTCGACCCTTTATAGACATAAAGTTCAATATAACTTTTACCCAGTTCACAATAATTTTATTTCATAGTTCAAAAGTTGATTTTTGTCCTTAGTACGTCGAGATTATCTCTTGAAGCTGCCACCTTTCTCTCTGGAAAAGGATTTTATGAGACTTCTGATGAATTTTCTGTTATCATGTTGTTCAGGTGTGAAGACAATCCTTTTCTTCTTCCATTTTATGTATTAGATAAACTTTTTGTTGAGGAAATGTGTAAACAATTTAAAATCTGGGCCAATTTTTTCAATGAGAAGAGAAAAAAACAGTTCATACCCTTACCATGGAAAATCAAAGAATTTACTGTAAAGCATATAGCCCACCTTGATGAACCTGTAGACCATTTCAAGCAACTTGGCTTAAAGGAAGCCAATTTTGTTAAGGGTTTTGACCCACATAACAAGTTCACTGCACATATGGAATTAATTGGCTATTCTTCGTATTTCACTAAAATTGAACAATTTCAAGAAGGGGGCAGAGATAATTTGGATCTCCCTGAAATTGTAGTAGACTAGGTTTTAGATAACATAGAAGAAATAATCAGCACCAATGAAGTTTACCAACAACATGGCAGAGAAGTAGTAGATGAAAACCCTAGTTAACCAAATAATTCTCAGAAGATTACTCCATCAAGAACAATATATATAAGTAGAGGTATTGAAATGAGAAAAAACATTAGCATGAGCTTCAGATGATGGGGGTGATAAAGACCTAGCAAAGGAAAGATCTTGAGAAATCCCATACTATGTATACCTCTGTTAAAAGAAAAAGAAATACACCAACAACAAGGTTGAACATACCCGAAGTTCAAGAAAGTCCACAAGCAATGGATGTTGATGAGCTCATTGAAGAACCCAACTGGTTTATCCAAAGACTATTGGAAACTAGAGAAATTGTTGAAGCCGTAATTACCTGGGAGTCGAAAATCTTCGAGGAAGAATCTGTTACCATTCACCACGTGGCCTACAATCAACAATCCAAAAAAATGTTATTGGAAAAAGTAAATACAAGAAACAAAAAGTCATCAGAAAAGTGGAAATCATCAATTAATTGTGATGGAGTTGCACCATCGAAAATTGCACAATTCCACAATGCAACTGGAGAAGCTTTGAAGCAGTCTATTGATACTATGGAAAGGTAAAATTAAGAATTGAAACAAAATATAAAGGAATTAGAGGCAAATTTAATGCTAGGAACTTATTTCCCAGAGCCCCTGAATACAATTCAACCAACATTTGTGTTAGAAAACATTCTAGAAATCGATTGTAAATGTAAAGGCTCGTCAAGCAGCTTGTTGCAAGCCATAAGAAGGTATGTTGGAGATGCAATACATAAAATATTTGACCTAATTCTAGAAATTTGGGATCTTGCTCAAAGTACTGCCAAATTTTCATCAAGAATTACAAATTTCAAGGAATATTTGTTGAAATATTTAGAGAATGATGAAGGATTTTACAAGGAAATTGTGAGTACATTCTCGGCTAAAGTTTCAGGCTTAAGCAATGCTCACATAAAAGAACATAAACTTCCTTTGACTACTTAGATGAAACAAATCAATGCATGTTGGATGAAGAGCATAAAAAATTTGAGAAAAATGATAAGTGAGTTAGATGTTTTAATAAATAAAAGAAGTGATTTATTTCTTAAACTTGTTGATCTTACAAAAGAGCTTGATGGTCCTAATTTATTAATGGATACTATGCTTTTATTAAAGGAAACATTAATAGATCAACTTGATGCATTAAAGGTACCTTGGGCAAATGAATTTACCAAAACAATAGAGTTTTCCGAAGAAGAAGTTGAAAAGTGGTTAGTCATGTATATTAATAGAAATGATGAAGTGGACGACACGTTGCACCAATTGGGCATGGACATGAGAGAACTTGAAAATGAATTATTTTGAGTTCAAAACTACACATGAGATCACAATAGCTCCTTTGAGGGAGTATATAGAGGAATGGTTAAAGAAAACATTAATAAAAATCGTCGAGCTAGAAAATCAAGAAACAATAGCACCGGTTATGCCACCTCAGTCACAATAAGCATATATAAAAGAAACACCTCCAAGCAAGTAAAGAGTTACGGAAAATTTCCATCACAGTGAGTCAAGCAACAACTTTGTTCCTCTCTTAGTCTATTTTCTTCTACAATCATTTATCATATTGCCTCCTATTTCTCAGTTTTCCGTGAAAACCAGAACGATCCTTGATTGTCTTTCTCCTGTCATCTAGGTCTTTTCATTTTATGGTCCGTAGGAGCCCCATCATAGTCCTCTTTGAAGGGTGAATGCAAATATTTTCATTAAAGACATTTACTTTGTATTTAAAGACTTGTATTATTTTTGAGACTTCGAGAGAACTATCTTGGGATATTACATTATTGTATTCTCAAAGACCATGATTTAAAGCTTGAATTTTGATATCAAAGCAAACATGGGAATTACATTTGGAATAATAGAAGAAAAAAGAAGGCTTTTGTGATGAAACTATTGAAAAATATTTTTCTAAGTTAAGAATGGACAAATGAGGTCCGTTTAGTATAATCTTTCATCCTAAAATGTGCCTTTTTGGATCATTTTCTAATTAGTTTTGGTTTAACTAAAGGGGATAAGTCAAAGCGTATCCCAAATAGATTTAAGAAAATGTGCTATGACCACCTTGACTTGGAGATTATAATCCAAGATCAACGGAATTGAGTTGTTTCAACAAAATGAATAAGATTAGTCACCCTATCCAAAAAAAATTTCAAATTCTTAATATTAACTTGAAGAATTTGATTAAATATTTCAATGCTTTCTTAAAAAGACAAATAATTTATAAAGAAAAATGTTCGATACTCAAACATAAATAAAAATGTAGGATTAAACCAAGAATTATTATAATTTTTTTCTCTATCATAATCCCTATATGAGATCTACAAAAATAGAATAAATCTCATGGGAATATAACTTAAAAATATTTTGGCTTAAA